>PIJE02003109.1:4145-16645 GCA_002895965.2 Coryphaenoides rupestris | reverse complement strand
TGCTCACTTTTGGGGCGGCACACTTTGCTCAAACCTTTGCTCCGGAAAACTAAATCTGTAATAAGCTTAGTTGTGTTGATGCATCAGACATTTTTAATCAGCGATATTGAAAAGAGAGCACGGCTCAGTGCTAAGGCGCTTGGCAACGGCAAGGCGAGGAGCAGATGTGGGAGAAGGAGGAGGAGGAGGAGGAGGAGGAGGAGGAGGAGGAGGGGATGGGGTGGGGGTAACACAAACACACGTTTTATTTTTATTTTCTTGTGGAGCGTGCTGGGGGGGTATTCTTCTCAGGGTTTTTATTTTAAAGCAAGAGGATCAAATACAAGGGAAGGGGAGGAGAGGGGTGTTGTGGAGTGCACCAGGCAATGCTGCAAAAGTGCCTTTCTTCAGATTGATTGGAAAACCATGCTTTAATAAAGAGGAGAGAGAGAGAGATGGGGCGAGAGAGACAGAGAGACACAGAGAGAGAGATTGAGAGGGAGAGAGAGAGACAGAGAGATAGAGAGAAGAGATAGAGAGAGAGAGACAGAGAGACAGAGAGAGAGAGAGACAGAGAGAGAGAGAGAGAGATAAAGAGAAATGGATTGCCTCGGTTCCTCCTCCTGTGTGAAACGACACACAGTAATCTGGTGCTGTGATCATGGCGGCTACAACCTGAAGCTTTAGCCTGAGTGATATCTGTTAATGGGGAGATTAGCGCCGCCAGGGACTCTCTGGCCTTCACCTGTGCCGCCGAACGAAGGACGACGAACCTGACGCCAGCGCATCAGAGGCGGGTAATGAACGGCTATCGGGGACAAGGGCAGGGATTGCGGATGTTTCAACAGCGACGGTGGTGGTGGTAGCGCTAATTATATCAGCATGTCACGTCCAAGTTCTCTCTCAAATTCGCTATTCTCTCATAATTACCTTAATTTTCCCCATCATCATGGTTCCCAAATGTGCGGAACAACGTTTGGGAACGAATCATACGGATATAGGATCATTTTCGAGCGAAAACTGAAAACGGAAGGGAACGGAAAAATTGTGAAAAAGCAACTCATCCTCTCAATACTTCCACTCAATACAACATCCCCTTAATCGTTCATGTAAATGTGTGTATCTGTCCATTCCTTGGCTGTCATTATATCAGTGTGTGTGTCTGCATGTGTGTGTCTGTGTGTGTGTGTGTGTGTGTGTGTGTGTGTGTGTGTGTGTGTGGTGTGTGTGTGTGTGTGTGCCCGAAAACCAGAATGAGACGTGTTGGTGCCTGCTGTGCTGGGATGCATGAGGATCAATGCCTCCTTTCGCACAATTTAAAGCATATTCAAAGACTCACCATCCAACGACTATGTTTACACTCATGGGTGAAAATAGTGAATAAAGTTTTGCATCTTAATGAGAGTTACGCAGCAATTCATTATTCAATAGTAGCACAATCTCATTATGAAGCCTCATTTGGGTATTGATTTGTTTATTTGCATTGGCAAAAAGTTATAATACAAGAACACACATACACATATATGTATATATACTGTATGTATACATAGTATTACTTTGAAGAAGTGATTCATATTCTGAACTGAATTTGACTCCGCCGTGGAGGCCATGTGAACCTGTGCCTTGCTGGGGACAGATAAGGAACGTCAATACTGGAATATTATTCGCGTCATGGCCCCTGGTCGCCGCTCGTACTGTGCTGCCTCAACCGCAGACACAGGAGAATGTGGCGGCTGTCACCGGAGGCGAGTGGGCTGTAGCTTCGTAGCTTGTCCCCCATCTTGGGTTTAAAAACCTGAATCGTACACACGTTGTCTGTCCACCATTGCGTGCACACAATGGGGCTTTCATTGAACAGACCCGGACGTGCGTATGGGCTATTGCCAGTCCTTGCCAATTTTCAAGTTTTCAAGGTCTAAAATTCCATTCCAAGAATCAACAAATCGATCTTTTTTTTTGTATTTTATTGCTTCCTAATATTATTTGGAATGGCATTCATCATTTATTGAACATTCGAATGACGAATGGCTTCTTCACCTTGACTTGTCATTCAATGACCAATGAAACACGTGGGGAAGTTAATGGATTTATTTGTACCCTTGGATTACTAATACCGCCTCATTTGTCATTCGCTTGTACCCCCAGCCCTCCGCCATCCGAGGTGGCACACTTCAACATACGTTCTCGTCTTGCCAAGGCTGTGGCGTGAATGAACCCAGGAAAGGTGGAACAAAGACAAGGGAAGCATTGCATTGCGAGATTACATTCTATTGAAGAAAACTACCAAAACACACTATCTGTACCTCAATGCATTCTAGCAGGTCCTCTGGTTTTCTATTTGTCCTTTTCCATTTCCGTGTGTGTGTGTGTGTGTGTGTGTGTGTTTGTGTGTGTGCATACATATGTGTGCATTCGTGGATGCATGTCCTGATTTGAACCCACAGCAATTAAACATATCTGCACACTCTCTCTAACACATTAATCAGCATATTTGCTGGTACAATACAGAATGAGATATATGAAATATAGATAGATATAAATATCGTACTAAGGGGACTGTTACAAACACACGCACATGCACCGACACACACACACCGACACACACACACACACACACACACACACGGAAGTGGAAAAGGACAAATAGAAAACCAGAGGACCTGCTGGAATGCTTTGAGGTACAGATAGTGTATTTTGGTAGTTTTCTTCAACAGAATGTAATCTCGCAATGGAATGCTTCCCTTGTTTTTGTTACACCTTTCCGGTGTTCATTCATGCCACAGCCAATACACAGCCACACCCAGGACAATATGTTGACAATCAGCAACATGGAACAAGGATGTGCGTGTGTGTGTTTGTGTGTGTGTGGGTGTGTGTGTGTGTGTGTGTGTGTGTGTGTGTGGTGTGTGTGTGTGTGTGGTGTGTGTGTGTGTGTGTGTGTGTGTGTGTGTGTGTGTGTGTGTGTGTGAGTAAGGGGGGGGAGGGGGGGGAGGGGCGGGGGGGCGGGGGGGGGGGCGTTGTGGGGGTGGGTGTTTACAGGTAAGCTGTCGGTAGCCAGGTCCCGGGTGTCAGTACAGTAGTGCTATGTTAGTATGATTGTATGTGAGTTCTGTATTATGTTTGGCCTCTCCTGGGTAGGAGTATGGCAAAACACTTGACTGCGATGTAATGGTTCTCAGGGATGCAGCATATTATTGTAATGAATTCAGCAAGAAGAAGAAGGAGGAGAAAAAGGATAGGATGACCTCATTCACAGCATCTATACCAACCCAGGGTGCTACAGTATGTGTGGGACCCACATTACATTAATGTTTGTTATTATTACTGTATTACAGTACACCCCCCCCCCCATTTATTATTTTATGTATTTACTGTTATAATTGAAGGTTTATCAACCCATAATGTAAAGTTAATTTCACAGAGCAACAACTGTAAGGTTAGTATATCAAGGCGTGCGAAAATCAAAGTGTGTCCAAGTGTGCAACACATTATTGGAGGCCCCGCTAGGATTAATTAACGTCGTGCTCAGTGTGACAAGAACGCGGGAGCGAACACGATGGACCTGGAGGAGCTGGCAGAGACCGCTTCGCAGAAACTATGGCTTTTTGCAACCAAACCAGCTCAAGGAGGTATGTGTTGAAGCTAAAATCCCAAGCGAAGGAGTCATCACAAGGCGAGTGTTCATTAAATTCATGACAGAATCTATGGACAATGTAATAGACGATGAAGAGGAGGATGTTGCAAAGCAGTATCTAAGCGTAATGCTGAAATCAGTCGAGCAAATGATTGAAAACACTGGAAAGACTAATAGTGAGGAAAATATGGCGAGCGCAGTACAAAACAGTCAGAACAGAACTGACGTCGAAGCTGAAATGAGTTTAGCAGAAAATTCTCACAGCTCCAGCTTAACAGTCAGGTGCTGCAGGATGAGGTTAGGAGGCTGAATGAAAGGGTGAACAGTGCATCTCCCAGTCAAACATCAGCTCCACAAGCTGTGTTGCCTACAACTGTAAATAGGCTTCCAGAAATGACAATAAGGAGGGAATTCAAGATCTCTGGCCAGATTGGGGAAAAGGGACAGAAGTATAAATTGTCATATCGTCACCTTCTTAAACTAATGGAAAAAACTGAATGAAAACTCATGAAGAGATGATTTAGGCAAAAAAATCATTTTCCTCAAAATATGACTTAGGCCATTAGTTTAAGAAGGTGACGATATACAAATCTGATGTACCAAATAGCAAGAGGCCTGAATAGAGGACACAGTGAGGCTGAAGTTGTGAAAGCTGTTGTCAAGTCAATCAGTCCCGATTTGAGTCTTCGTGATATGCTAGAGTTAAAACGGACCTTACCCTCCCCCAGTTAAAGTCAATATTAAAGGGACACTTCAAAGAGGACAGCCCTACAGATATTTACCACAGACTTGCAAACATAACACAAGATAATCGTGAGTCTCCTCAAAACTTCCTCTTTCGAGGAAGAGAAGCTGCTACTTGCTTCAAGAGATGTAGGGTCAGACGAATACTACAGTCCTGAGCTCATCCAGAAAAAAATCTTGAGGTCAGTTAGTACTGGACTGTTAAGTGACCACATCAAGTTTCAGCTTAAGCCTTACCTAGATGATCAGAGAGTGACAGATGAAGTACTCATCGACAAGATGAATGAAGCAGCTAGTATTGAATAGTATTGAAGACAATCTAAGCAAAAGAAGAACACAAGCAGCAAAGTTCCAAAAATAAATGAACTACAGACAGAAATACAGAACAGTCAGCAGGGTCAGTGTGCAGCTGAAGTAGGGGTTCACGAGCAGTCAGCTGAAGTGGTGAAGCCTAAGAGCCGTAAAACACTGGCTGCCACCAGTTCAAGAGAATCAGAGCTACATGAAACAGTCAGGCTGCTGAGAGACGAAATGGCTGAAATACGGAAACGCCTAGATAACGCTCAAGGGCCCATCCGCCAAGCAAGAACGAGTGCTAGGAGAGGATGTAAAGGGTGTCAGGAGCAAGGAATAGGTGACCAGTGTGAGCACTGTTTCAAGTGTGGACAATCAGGGCATTTCTCAAGGGGCTGTAGAGAACAAAGGAAGCAGGCAGGGAAACCTGACAGCATGAAAGTGACAATCCAGACTGTCACAACCCCAAAAGCGTTAGCTCCAAGTAAAACCCAACCGGATGATGGAGTGCATGAGCTTCTTTCTGATCGAATCAAGCAGCTGGAGATGGAGTTGGAGGAAAGTGGCAAGGCTAAAGAGACTGTGGGTGTCACCTATGCCAGCCATCTCTCATTACGTCGCCAGGCCAAGCTGAAAGCGCTCATCGGGAAGAAGTGCATGGTGGACTGTTTCTTTGATGGGATGGCAACACAAGCACTGTGGGATACAGGTTCACAGGTTCACCCTGCCTCCCACACACCCAGTTACGGAGCACGGGTGAACTCCTGGGTGAGAACGAAACCCTTGTTGGCAAAGCAGCAAACCAGACGCCCATACCATTTGTGGGCTGTGTCGAGCTAAAGTTCAAGCTCGGATCAAATAGGGACCCACAGCCAGAACTACTCGTGCCAGTGCTCGTCTCCAATGAGCTAGGAGTAGCAGAGCCACCGATTATCGGCTACAATGTGATTGAGCTTCTGGTGATGATTGGAATGGAGCAGCACCCAGAAGTAACACCCTCTGTGGTAAGAGAAGCTTTCTCAATGGACTGTGAACAAGCTGATGTGTTGATCCACATAGTGCAGAGCTGTGACCAGAATGACAGGGAGGGCATGGTGAAGGTTGGAAGGCTAGCGACTGTGATTCCCGCAGGCCAGACCAGGGAGGTTAAATGTGGTGTGAGGACAGGTCTCCTTTCCACAAAACAGTTAGTCCTCTTTGATCCAGAGGAGATTCCAAAGTGACCAGAGGGGGTGAACATTGCTGAAACATCTGCCTGCAGCAAGGGAATTGGTCTAGGGTGGCCATCCCTGTCAGTAATGACAGCAACCATGACATTACTCTCGCCCCTCGCACCATGCTGGGACAGCTACAGCAAGTCAAGGCTATTTATTTTGAAATGGATTCGGTGCTGTATTGAAAGCCAGTGAAGGTGTTGGAGGATGGGTGTGATGTGTTCTCTGGAGCGGGAGTGGGTGAGCAACTGGGCAGTGGAAGGTAAACCATAAAGAATGCTGTTGCAGTAGTCTAATCTGGAGGTGATGAAGGCATGGATGAGTGTTTCTGCAGCTGAGGAGGAGAGGGTGGGGTGGAGTCGTGCAATATTACGGAGCTGGAAGAAGGATGTTTTGGTGATGTTGCTGATGTGTGACTTGAAGGAGAGCTGGGATCCATGATAATGCCTAGGTTACGGACCAGGGGGGAGGGTGTGACTGTGTGTCCGTCGATGGAGAGTGAGAAGTTCTGGGAGGAGGGGAGGAGAGATTTTGAGCCGATTATGATGATTTCCGATTTATTGCAGTTGAGTTTGAGGAAGTTGTTGTTCATCCAGGTTTTTATTTCAGTGAGGCAGTCCGTGAGAGTGGAGAGAATGGCAGGAGTGATGGTTTTGGTGGAGATGTAAAGCTGGGTGTCGTCGGCATAGCAGTGAAATTGTAGTCCATGGCGGCGAATGATGTGACCAAGGGGGAGCATGTAGAGGATGAAGAGGAGGGGACCAAGCACCAAGCCTTGAGGGACTCCATGTGAGACTGGTGTGGTATGGGGATTTGCAGTTATTGATGGAGATGTAGTGAAATCTGTCTGACAGGTAGGATTTGAACCAGGAGAGTGCTGAACCAGTTATGCCAATGCAGGATTGCAGGCGACTGAGGAGGATGGAGTGGTTAATTGTGTCAAAGGCTGCACTGAGGTCGAGGAGGAGGAGAATGTTGAGAGAGCCGGAATCAGAGGAGAGTAGGAGATCGTTGGTGACTTTGAGCAGAGCGGTTTCAGTACTGTGGTGTGTTCGGAAGCTGGATTGGAATATTTAATACATTTTGTTGGTGTGGAGGTATTGTTTGAGTTATGTTGCGATGGTGCCTTCCAGGATTTTTGAGAGAAATGGAAGGTTGGCGATGGGTCTGAAGTTGTTGGGGTAGTCAGGGTCCAGGCCAGGCTGATTGGCCTGGACCCTGCATTCCATCCCTGCAGTTAAAAATCCGCCTGCACGACACAACTCCAGTAAGATACACCTACATCTCAGTACCCAAACCACTCCACAAGGAGGTAAAAGAGTATTTAGAAGACCTACTGAATAGAGGGTGGATTCGAAAATCCCAGTCCCCATACTCATCACCAATCATCTGTGTACGTAAGAAGGATGGAAGTTTGCATTTGTGTGTGGATTATCGTGAGCTAAACCAAAAATCTATTCCTGATCGTCACCCCATCCCTCGAGTGCAAGACATGCTAAACAGTTTGAGTGGGAGTAAGTTGTTCTCAGTGCTGGATCAGGGCAAGGCATACCATCAGGGTTGTCTTGAGGAGAGTAGCAGACCACTTACAGCATTCATAACCCTGTGGGGGTTATACGAGTGGGTAAGGATCCCCTTCGGCCTGTCCTCAGCTCCAGCAGAGTGCCAACGCAGTATGGAAGAGTGCCTCGTGGGCCTGAGGGATGAGGCATCTCAGCCATATTTGGATGACAATGTAGTCATCCTCCTATGGTCCACACCGGTGGATTGCCGAGTTAGCGGACTTCAATTTCTCAACTAAGTATCGGCCTGGGAAGGTCAATGGAGATGCTGATGGCCTGTCACGAATGCCACTCGACATAGATCGCTACATCGGCACATGCTCACAAGAAATGGGGCCAGGTAATAACATCTGTCACGCAGGCACTCCAGCTTGAGTCCCAGGAACGTGAACCTTGGATGTGTCCAGTTACCATCAGTGCAGCATGTACAGAACATGAACAGGTAACATCTCCTCTGGCAGAAATCTCCAAAGAGAACCTAAAGAAAGCACAAGAGGACGATCCAATCATTGTCCAGGTGCGAGAGTATGTCATGACAGGACACTGGCCTCACCTGAGAGGAAGAGACTGGCGTGATGACACCTCTGTGCTGGTAAGGGAGAGAAATAAGTTGTATGTCAGCAAAGATGGTATCCTGTACAGAAAGTTGGCGGTTCGAGCTCAACTGGTATTACCTGCTACATTCCATCATCTTGTCTACAGGGAGTTGCATGAAGAGATGGGACACCTGGGAGTGGAGCGGACCCTCAGCTTGATCCGCGAACGATTCTATTGGCCACACATGCAAAGAGATGTGGACCATTATGTGACCAAGGTGTGCAGCTGCCTGAAACGGAAGCGTCCGAACAAGCCAACTAGAGCACCGCTGGTTAATGTAGTAACCACATACCCGTTTGAGATGGTCTCAATCGACTATCTGCATCTGGAAAACTGTAAAGGAGGGTACGAGTACATTTTAGTAGTAATAGACCATTTTACGCGCTTTGCTCAGGCATACGCATGTACCAATAAGTCAGCAAAGACAGCAGCTGAAAAGATCTTTGGAGACTTGGTGCTCAAGTTTGGATTTCCTGCCAAGTTGCATCACGACCAAGGCAGGGAGTTCGAGAATAAGCTGTTTTCCAAGCTGGAAGAATACTGCAGCATCCAAGGCTCGCACACAACACCTTATCACCCAGCTGGAAACGGTCAGGCTGAAAGGTTCAATCGTACACTCCTTTCCATGCTGAGAAACCTGACTGAGAAAGCGAAGTCAGATTGGAAGAGTTCCTTAGCCAAAGTTGCGCACGCGTACAACTGTACACGCAGCGAAGCAACAGGCTATGCGCCATACTACCTCCTCTATGGTAGAAAACCCGGCTACCTGTGGACATTATGTGAATATGCCAGTAAGTGGAGAACGCGGATGCAAGAGGCATACAGGTTGGCATCAGCGACGGCTCAAAAAGAACAAAACAGAGCAAAGAAACAGTACGACCGGAAGACTTATGGAGTAGAGCTACAGCCAGGGGGTAGAGTGTTAGTGCGAAATTTCAGGGACAGAGGAGGACCCGGGAAGCTCAGGTCATATTGGGAGGAGCAAGTCCATGTCGTAACCGAGAGGAAGCACAAGGACAGTTCTGTCTACGTAGTACGACCGGGGAGGGGGCCAGGAAGAACTCGAGTTATGCACAGAAACTTGCTACTGCCCTGCGACTTCCTGCCGGTGGAAGAAGAGAGGCAGGAGAAAAAGAAAGTCGAAAATAATTCAAACTCACATAAGAACAGAAATGGGCAGGCTAAAAGGAAGGAGAGAGATCCTGACAGTAGCTCAGAGGATGACTGTAACTGGAGAACCATCACCATGCGACCAGCAGAGCCATCGGACCAGGTGAACTTGAACAAGGCGGCGAGGAAGATGAGAGTGATGAAGGCAGGATGGAACCAGAGGTGGAGGATGGAGAAACGGCAGGTGCTGAGCCAGGAGTATCATCTGATGCAGCAGAGGAGATAAAAACTGACCAGGAGTCATCATCTGATGAAGCAGACGAGAGGGGCCCTCAGTCGCCTCCCACAAGAAAGTGTCCTTTCCGACAAAGAAATCCACCCAAGGCATTTACATACAACACATTAGGTCAACCATCAGTTATAGTCATGGAGATATAAGTATTTGCAGAGCTAAAAGTAAAAAGACACAAGTTCATAGTCTCATAGTTAGTTTATTGTCGTTACAAGAAAAGTGAAGAGTAGCATGTTGGGTTAGAATGACAATTGGAAGTTCATGCATTAAGGGGTACTAGTTCTTGTTAGGTAACAGAACCACGGACATAGAATGACATTGGGACGGGAGGCATACAGGACATGTGGGTCTGGGTAATGAGTTATGGGGTAGGAAGAGGGTCAAAACCTTTCAGTCCGAGATGCATAGCCGCATAACTTGTGGAGCACTACAGATATCACCTGGCCAGTGATGCCTGTTGCTGACACGTGACATAAAGTGGGGGATGTATGTCACTTCAAAGACTATTGCTGCACAGACAACATCCCGAAAGACTGACTCCCGGGTAACCTACCGCCATTACTCACAAGTTGAAGACTTGAGAACTCTGTAGAATCCATAATGTCGGGACGACTTTCATTTTGGAGGGGAGAGTGTGGGACCCACATTAATGTTGTGTATTATTACTGTATTACAGTACACCCCCCATTTATTTATTTGTATGTATTTATAATTGAGGTTTATTATCCCATATGTAAAGTTCATTCACAATAGCAACAACTGTAAGGTTAGTGGGTTAACTTAAGGAGAGATCACACAGGCACGTCGGGGCAGCTTAGGGGTATTAGTTGAGACGTCAATGAAGGACCCACGCTGTCCGCGGAAGACAGACACGCTGTTGTAATGTACGTGTTGTGCATGTGTTGTGTTTTGCAGGAATGACGAGTAAAGAATTTATCTAAACTAAATGCACGCCTGGAAAATCAAGTGTGTCCAAGTGTGCAACATATGATTAATGCCATATTTTAGATTATGATGATCACATGGTATCCTATTTGTGTCATTGTTATCATTTTTTTCACAGTCAAATCCATCCATACCAAACCCCAGGTCACTGTGAAGGACTCATCAAACACACATACAGAGACCATTAAACACATTGGTGTGTTAAGTCTGATTATGGACTCAGAGGCAGACTTAAAACCACTGGATGAGGGCACAGACTCTATTTGTCTCTTTCTCTGTCTCTCTGCCTTCCCATAGAACACACACATGCATGGATGCACAAAGACACACAAAGGCACACGCACACACAAACACACACACACACACACACACACACACACACATGTGCATTGGTCCTCCCCTCTATTCATGTCTCTCTCTCACCCGCCCTCCCTCCTCCTGGGTTCGTCCTCCCTCTAATCATCTGTCTGATTTGAATGATGGCTGTCACCAGCGCGCCTGACAGCTGGGGTTGGATGCGTTGCCATGGTGTTTATGTCTGGTGCATTTTCTGCCTCACTCCAGGGGGTTGGAAATGAGTTGTTGGGTGTGCCAGGTATGGGTTCAGGTAATCAAACACTTCTCTTTAAAAGTAAGACCCAGAGGGTGCAGGGAAAGTTACTTGAAATTACTCTTTCAGAGTTTTCAATTGAATTCTGATTGAATCCCTATATTTGGGATTAGACAGACTGAGGATGGGGGGTGGTTGTCATTAGATATTAATCCTACGTGTTTCATTGTGTCGCTGGTGTTACTACGCTACAGAACCATGTTTGTTATTAATTCTGGGCAACAGCTACAGGTATTCAAACAGTGGAGTTTTAAATTAAAACAAATATAGCCTCTAAATCCATTTGAGGGCACCCTAAAAACATGTGGAGGTTGATTGTTATTCTTACTTTTCCAAAAAAGTGCAACTACTAGGCAAATAACTAACTAATAGGGATGTGGGTTTATGGCTTTGTGAATTGATGAATGCATGATCAAATGAATGAAAGGAAATGACTGGATTAAAGTGCCTTTCTCTGATATTATTCTTGGAACATTGATGTTAATGTTCTCTTTTAAATGCAGGTTTGGCAGCATCCAAGTCGGGTTGGCGTAGCAACTGAAGGGGGTCAATGCATTGTCTGGCACCAGTTTTACAACAATGGTGAAAGCCCCAGGGTACTACATCTAGGCTTTGCCTCTGACCAGGTCATTAGTATGACATACAATATGCATCTAGAAGTACAATCCAAATATGTTTCCTGCATCTCTCCATAGCAGCAATTGAAGTTCTGTTCAGTTCAGTTTAAAAGGTCACTGAATGCTAAAGACATGCAACCACGCCTTAAGGTGCAGCCGCAGGATAATCGAACAATTTCCCGAATCTGACCCTTTTTAAATCCCGGGATTATAGAGCCCCCTTCCCGGGATTCCCGTAGAAACCGGAAGTGCCTTTTAATACTAATTTAATGCTAGGCCTATATAAATAAATGCAACAGAACAACGCTATTTTATCGAATACAAATGTTGTATTTCTATGAAGAACATGCAGCAATTCTGTTTAAATTCTCATGAAGAAAAAAAACAACGATCTTCATTACATTCTGTAGCGGCCAGGGGGGGCCGGGGCCACCACATGGCCGCGCACAGATGACGTGGGGGGGGCTGGAGGGATTCATGAGGAATTGTATGTATGGAGAAATGTATTATGGGAAAGAACATGGGCGTAGAATGTAGTGGGAACGCTGGGGACGCTGGGGACGTTATAAAAAGTTAACAAATACCCCCTCCACAAAAAAAATAAATATTTCCCGGGACCCGTTGCTAATTCCCGGTACTAAAGGGATTTAAGATTTCCCGGGAATCCTGGGATCCCGGCGAGCAACCCTAGTCAGAATGAGTTTCCCATGTTTCACACACACACACACACACACACACACACACACACACACTCGCACACACACACACACACACACACACACACACACACACACACACACACGCTCACACACACACACACACACACACACACACACACACACACACACAAGTATATTAGAGCAGATCGATGCAGAATAATGAAGTGGAGAGATAGTGGAGAG
>PIJE02003108.1:28855-47414 GCA_002895965.2 Coryphaenoides rupestris | reverse complement strand
GGGCCATCCTTCTTCCTTACGAAGAAAAACCCCACACCAGCAGGAGAGGAAGAGGGTCGAATGATACCGGCAGCTAGTGATTCCCCTATGTATTTGTTCATTGTCTCCCTCTCGGGTGGAGACAAGGAGTACAGGCGGCCCTTAGGAGGTGACGTATCCGGTAGAAGATCGATGGCCAGATCATAGGGTCGGTGTGGTGGCAGAGAGGTCGCTCGGGCTTTACTGAACACGGCCTTGAGGTCCAGGTACTCAGGCGGTACATCAGACAGATCCAAGGAGTCCTCTGTGGCTGGTGGGACTGTAGACAGGGGTGTAAGAGCATCTCTTCTGTTTATTTAGACCAGGGGTGCCCAATACGTCGATCGCGATCGACCGGTCGATCGCAAAGGAAGTCCGGGTAGATCGCATGCCATTTAAAAAAAAGTGATGAATTTAAAATGAGCTCGATAATTTTGCCGGCCGCGATAATTTCCATTTGCATGCTTGTTTGTTTTCCTCGTCTCTCTCTCTATCAAAGAGACTGGATGACAAGAGTTTTCACTCCGGTGTCGACCGACTCCTCCCCCCCTCTCGCTTCCTTAGCGTAATGAGGAGTAAACCCTCGTGTCGTGTCAGTCACTAGTCAGCCGCATGGTCTCTGTGCCCGTCGCGCTAAACGCACACCGAGGCAGTGTCTCCGGGGGGGGGGGGGGGGGGGTGCTAGACAGCACAGGATTTTGTTAGTCTTACTTCAAAAATGCACGCATAAAGCTGCATAACATCTTATTAAATACTATATGGCTCTCAAGGAAATAAATTTCGAAATATTTGGCTTTTATGGCTCTCCCAGCCAAAAAGTTTCCTGACCCCTGGCGTAAGTAGATCATATTGGCTTGGTCATTTTAAAAGTAGCTCGCAAGTTGAAAAAGTGTGGGCACCCCTGTCTTAGACAGTTTGACAGACAAAACGGGCTCCAGCCTAGGATGTTATTGGCCCAATCAATATGTGGATTGTGCTTTACCAGCCAGGGCCGACCAAGGACAATGGGCGCTTGAGGTGAGTATCATATGGAACACTAGGTTCTCCTGATGATTGCCAGAAATGAGTAGACTCACCGGGGGCGTGACATGGGTTATCTGGGAAAACCTTACTCCGGTTAGTGCTCTGGCCTCCAGGGGTATCTTCAGCTTGGCTGGGGAGAGGTGTAGTTCAGAAGCCAGAGAGGTGTCCATGTTGCCATCGGCTCCCGAGTCGATAAGGACGGAGACGATGTGGCAATGAGCTCCTGTAACGAGCGTGGCAGAGACAAGGGTACGGACTGTAGGGGAGGAATGAAGAGGAGTAACACTCACCAGTAATCCCCCCTCTACGGGTGAGTGCTGCCTTTTGCTGGGCACTGAGCGGAGTAATGGCCAGGTTTACCACAATACATGCAGGAATTGGTGTCCCTTCTTCTTTGTCTCTCGGCTGGAGACAGATGTGTACGGTCCACTTGCATGGGTTCTGGCACGCTGGGGTCTGCTGGCGCTGGCAAGGACGGGAGAGGGACCTCCGAGGGGGGTGACCTCAGAGAAGGACGGAACTCTCGTTCCGCGGCGCGCAGCTTCAGACGTTTGTCCACTCGGATAGCAAGAATCCACGAGGTCATCAAAGGTAGAAAGGGTAGCTCCCGGGTGGCGATCTCATCCTTGATGGCCTCAGAGAGTCCATTGAGGAAGGCATCATACTGGGCATCCGGATTCGCAGCCACTGGTGGTGGCGAGGGTGCGGAAATTCTATTGCATAGTCGGAAGCAGACCTCCTCCCCTGGCGGATCTGCAACATCACTCGGGCGCTTCTCTCCCATGCACTGAGCGATCGAAGACGTCTCCCTCATCTTCGTCTCTGAAGGCCTGATAGTTGAGGACAGACTGGGGAGCTTGAGGTCCCAAACTGCAGTTCCCACTCTCTTGCACGACCAGTCCAAGAGAGTTATGATGTAACGCAACCCCGGGACTTGATCCGACGGAAAGGTGGCGGCCTGCAGCTGGAATACCAGAGAACATTGGAAGAAGGAAAGATCTGCAGGTTTCTGGTTCCCCCAGCATAAAGTGCAAGAGCCTGGAGTCGGGGCTTTCTCGGACAGGGTTAACAGACGAGCCAGGCGGGTTGGGCTGTGGCTGCGGTTGAGGCGGAGGCGGAGACCAGGGACAGTTGGATCTGCTGTAGCTGGGCAGCCATGTCTGTGATGTTGGTTGTGATGGCTTCCAGAGACCTTTGAACTGCCTCAAACTGGGCTTGATGTCGACCGAGGAGCGCCCCTTGCCTCTCCAGCACGGCCCTCATCTGATCCAGATCTGCTGATTCCATCTTGGTCAGATCGTACTGTCACGACTCAGGACGGGAATCAAGCGCAGATCCGAATAACTTTGAAGTGATGGAAATGTATTCACCAAACAGTCCGGCAGGCAAAACAGAGTCCGGGTACAGGCAGGGTTCGTAGACAGGCAGACAGATACAGGCAGATAATCCAGAACAGGCAAAAGACTTCGTCACCAACAGGCAAGGTCCAGAACCGGGAAAACAATTAACTTTTAAATCTCTCAATTAAGAGCTTCACGCTCGTCTCACTCACGTGTCAGGTAACGTATAGTACACGCTGTGACGATCTGACAAAGAGAACTGAAAAAGCAGGGTTTAAATACTCAAACTAATCAACACAAAATGAGAGACAGGTGAACAGAGAAAATGGAGGGAAAAGAACAAAGGCAGGAAGTTGCCCAAAAAAGGACATGGGCGTGACCCCGGGCACATGACTAACACACATGGCCATATAAACAAACACAGTCCCGAACTGTCAAATTCGAACAGGTAGGAGGAGACAAAAACAACAGTCCAAGCAGGAATCCTGACACTTGCTACTATGGACCCCATGGTTACCGGTCATATGGTTATCGGTGATAACTGTAGATATTCAATATTTACACATACCATCAACAGACTGTGGTCTATACTTATGGTAATATCCTCGTAACGACTCCCTTCAGTTACTTAATAATTATTTCGGTCAACATCTCTTATTTCATTATACGGAATATATTATATATATATATATATATAATATAATAACCATGACTATGAATAAAAAGAATCATAACAATGTAAACCATTCTTATGGATAAAAAGACATCCTCACACAATATCAAAGACATAACATATGATTTTTTATATAATCGATAATCATTTACCCATAACACATCACCCTCCTGCCTTATGATAAACAACACGAAACATCATGATTATACACATAGATTATAATTATCCCTCTTCACCCTTACTTTACCCATCATCATATGGTTTTTCGGATACCGGTGAATCAACCCTTCTTGACAACACACACACAGAGGTACACACAGACACACAGAGGTTCACAGGCACCAGGTACGCACGCACGCGCGCACACACACACACACACACACAGGCACACACACACACACCATCAGGCAGGGAAGTGCACGTTTTTAATTGTATTTCACGTTGACAGAGAGTGATGGCGTTTCCGTGTCGGCGTTGCTAGCTAGCTAGCCGGGCTCCGCGGCCGCAGCCGTCGGCTCGCTCATCAATCACACCGCCGCTAACAAAACATCTCGGCCAAGAACGCTGCCCCCCCCTCCCCCGACACCTGTCCCTGTAAACGGTGAAAACCAGAGCATTGATTGCTCCGTTGTTCTTTTTACATTCCTACCGTTGGCGCTGTGCTGCGGAAAACCGATCGGAACGCTTGTCACATGACTCGGTGGCTCCACACATGACTCGGTGGCTCCACACGCCGAGGGAAACGTTCCCTAAAGCCTCTGCTAACGTACGTGTGTGTGTGTGTGTGTGCGTGTGCGTGCGTGCCCAGGCCTATCCACGACGCGGTGGAGAACGACCACCTGGAGGTTGTGCGCGTGCTGCTGTCCTACGGCGCCGACCCAACCCTCGCCACGTACTCGGGCCGCGGGCTGCTGAAGATGACCCACAGCGACAGCATGGAGCGATTCCTCATCGGTAGGGACACACACGCACACACACTTGTATACCTGCCTCTGATTAGTCAGCCAATCGCCTCGTGGCTGCTGTGACCTCTCTGCAACCTGTTGCTGCTACCCCCCCACTCCCTCCCCCCGCCTTCCCAATTTCCACAAGACGTCCTCCCTCCCCTCCTTCCCCCCCCCCGGCGACCACCTGTTACCGGGGACTCGAGGCTCGCCCGTCTCCATGCTGCCGCCTCTGAGCTGCTCCTCTCTCTGGTTACTTAGCAATGCCGCCTGTGTTTGCTCAGCGTACATGCGGAGAGTGGCTCTGAGCAGCGAGCCCTCGCTCTCTGGCTGCAGCCACGCTCTGTGTGTGTGTTTATGGATTTGGCTGTGTTGAGCTGCGTGCACAGGCGGTGGTGGTGACTGGGGTACAGGGTCGTGATTGTTACAGCCTCGAGCTGCGTGTAACAAGAAATAAGAGGGGGAAACGGAGGAGTCAAATGCACAAACGTATTTATTTAACAGAAAATCCCCATCCACGAGCCACTAAGGCTATATCAAATGTTCAATGGCCCAATGTTCTACGGTCCAAGCAACAAATAATCAGACTGTCCAGCAACAGGTCCAACAACAAATCTGACTCTCTTGAGCCACACGGTCAGCGGTTCCAAACACATCTGATGCCACAGGTCTGCCACGCTGCCAGGGGAGGGGCAGCTGCACTGTTCTAGCAAAGGGCCTGCTTCATTGGTTCATAGCGTACACCTGTATGCCAGCTCAAGCAATTAAGCTGATCCACTCCTGCAGGAAACAAAGAAACAGAAAACACACCAAAAGGGAAACACGAAACAAGGCCCTTAGTCAGGGAAATACAAAAAAATCTAGGAATAAATTCCTTACCAAGAAATTTCTTCACCAATGTGTTTGTAAAGGTGTATAATAACACATATAAAAAGGTTTAAATTCGTAGGAAAACCCGTGACAGCTGCTGAAAGTTGGGGTACCCGGAACCTTATCTTTGAAAAATCGAAAATGTTTATTTCTGCCTTAAGTACCTTGTGTGGGGTCAAACTAGGGTTTTTTCATGGTTCTGAAACGATTGCAAGCATTTATTTTGCACTAAAACCACTCCTTGGCAGAAAAACGGCCACGCCCACTTTTACATGCAAATTAAAAAGTAACTTTATTAGTTTATTTCAATATCTCGAATATTAGTGAGAAAACAATACTGATCCACAATGTCAAATGCTTCATGAGTCAAGGTCTGAGTCTTCTCCAGACTCTACACCATTATGAATACAATTATTGCATGTAATGCCTTTACAATTTCCACATGCTGAGATACACTTGACACCATTATTCTTGCAGCTGCACCACCGGTTGCTGCACTCTCCATGACAATTACAGCTTGTGAACCGGAGTAGCTCCTCAAGAGCCATGGGGTCCAGTGTTGGAACTGGCTCATAACCATGAACCCCTACCATCCATCCATATTCACTGAGGTCCAAAGACATGCTCTGCAGCAGAATCCAGTCCCGGGTTTGGAGATAGGCACGGAGAGAATGCTGTGCAACTGCACCCTCTGTTGGAGGTAGAGTCTCTGGTTTGATCGGTGAACTTAACAATTGTCAAGTTATTTAACAATGCTAATACTCTTTTTGTTTAAAGTAATCATTGTTAATGTAAGTAAAATACCTACAAACTTTTTTCTGACCTCAACAGAGTCATCTGCAGCAGCAGCCAATGCTGCTCTCATAATCGAAGTGTCAGCATCATTGTCACACTGCTCCACGGTGATCTGACGTTTCCGGAATGTTGAAGAGAGGAGGTGGATGAGCTCACTCTTGTTATGAGTGTTGTCCATGAACTTTGCCCTTGGTGTCAAATGTATCATATCCGGTCGAATCTGTAAATCACAGCAGGATTTCTTGGTACACCGGATGTGGTCGTGATCTTTTGGAGAGCTGCTATAGCCATCGAAGACCACAATGATCTTCTGAGAGCGACTGCCAAGACACTGCACGTAGCTCAGGTAACTGTCAGCAATCTCCTGCCAAGTCTGACCTTGTTCCCACTTCACCATGTAGAGAAGCCATCCGCCATCAACCGCCAGGCTGGAGCAGGGCTGGTTAGTGAGGTTAAGCGGATCGGTCAACTCCTTCAGGCTAGTCTTGGAAAAGCCTGCCTTGTTCGCCTTGTTCATTTTCTGGTCTTTGTTGCTGAACAAGGACAAGGGGAAGGGAGACAGCTCATACTCTAAGCTTGTCTCGACTGTCATATCCCGTTGGGCGAAAATGATCAGTCGATCATTGAGTGAACAACTTGAGTGAGTTTAGGTGAATCTTCTTCTCATTGACCTTGGGAATCTTTCTGAGCGATGACAGGGCCTGTACCTTGAACTTCACCTCCATGGTCGATGTCACTGACTGTCCATCCAGCTTTATCTGCATCTCCCTCCCTACTTCAGCCACTCTTTCAGCGTTGACTGCGTCATCTGCTGTGCCCGTGGATCCTGTTGAGAAGGACACAAGCAACTGCTTGTCTCGATCGTGGTCGAAGGGGTTTTTCGAAGGGGTTTCCAACCAACTACAACAGTTACCAGTAAACAATAAGTAGTTACCATGGCAAGTATGTGAATAAATAAACGAATGAAGCTATTTTTTTACATGCACCCAGCCATATTTATTTTCACCAAAAAAAAGGGTTTGCGGTAAAAGTGGGCGTGGCCGTTTTTCAGCCAAGGAGTGGTTTTAGTGCAAAATAAATGCTTGCAATCGATTCAGAATCATGAAAAACCCCTAGTTTGACTCCTCACAAGGCAGAAATAAACATTTTCAATTTTTCACAGATAAGGTTCCGGGTACCCGAACTTTAAGCAGCTGTCACTATGGGAATTGAATTTAAATCTTTTTATATGTGTTATTAGACACCTTTACAAACACATTGGTGAAGACATTTCTTGGTAAGGAATTTATTCCAAGATTGGCCAAATATCGGATAATATTCCCTGACTAAAATGCATTGTAGGCCGATACAGCAATGATCAATGACCAAAGGCCAGCGTGCAGTCATACGCTTGGTGCTGTAGGACTTCGTCACTTTGTCCAAGTTGTCCACTCCCCTGCTGGCATTATAATCGAGGATGATGTTTGGCTTCTGGTCCTCTCTGGTGCTGATTTCTGCATTTTTCAGCATTTTTATTTTACATTTTTGTCCCTTTTTGGGGCAGTAGGAAACTAGGGCTGTGGTGTCTGTGAAAACGAACGTGGATGATTGAGGGGCCCGATTCTTGTCCGACATATTCATGGTATGTCTAATTCTATTACTAACAGTTTGGCAGGAAGCTCAGTTCCGTTTTTTCGAACAGTTCCAACCATGGTGAGCTTCCTCTTTAGAAGCTCCTGACCCAGGTTGTAGGATGTGAAAAAGACCCTGTGCCTCATGCCCTGATTCCTCTCTGGGGCTCCTCCAACTGGCTTCCCCGTATACACCTGCATGTTCAATGCATAGCTCGAGTTGGCATCACATGCTGCATGTGTGTGTGTGTGTGTGATCGGAGTGAAGTATGGTGGGAGTAGAAAAAATATCTCACATTTGCAAAGAAAGAAATTGTCTACACTTCTGACCCCTTTTAGCCTCCACTTTGACTACCGGGTCAAATTGACCCGAACAGTATCTTTGTGATATAAACATGCAGGGGGGGTTGCAAATACATGTAATGAACCATTCTGACATGTTGATTACACTAATTAAGGCCAGCAGAAGAAGTTTCATGCTGAAAAAATTAATTTAAATATGTTTTCTAGGCTTTCAAACTTTCAAACGGGTCAATTTGACGATCGTAATTGAGAATTTTATTTCTCACAATCTCGATTCAAGATCGTTTTATCGCCCAGCCCGACAGCCTGGCTCGGAACTGAGCCAGCTCTAACCCAGCGGAGACAGTTAGAATAGAATAGAACTTTATTAATCCCGAAGGAAATTATTGTGCCAGGTTACATAGTGATACAGTACATTAAAACAATATGGAAAACAACAGAATGATAAAAATAAACTCACGGATTTACAAATTTACAGTTAAAATATACAAATATGTAGGCAAGGTAAGATATTCCGACGGCGAAAACAATTTGACATAATTGAAGTGAAATATTATTGGACATGACATTAAGAATATTGCACATGATGATGAGAGGAGATGAGAGGTAGTGTTACAGATAATATTTATAGACAACATAATAATAATAATATAGCACATGATAGAGGATTGCACATGATGTTGGACAGTAATGAGAGACAATGAGAGTTGCTCTACACCTCCCCCCCCTCCCCACACACACACACACACTGACCCCCTCCTCCTCCTCCTCCTCCTCCTCCTCCTCACACCAAACATTTGCTATGTTTGTTCCATCGCCTCCCCGCACGCACGCACACCCTCCCGTCTAGAAACCTCTCCCACTGCTGACAGCAACGAGCCCTCCCCCATCCTCCTCCTCCTCCCCCCCCCCGGGCCCCATCGGGATCGGAACACGCTTTCTCTTGGCTCCGCTTCAATAACAGACTAAAAGTCTGACTGCTCCTCCTCCTCCAGATTATTTTGCGGACCTCCAGGGCCGGCCCGGCGACGACCCCAGACTTTACTGGGAGTTCTACGGCAGCTCCGTGTGCGGTGAGTTACAAATAAACGGGACCGATGCTGCGCACGAGGCAGACCTGTCTCTCTCTCTCAATTTCAATTCAATTCAAAGGCTTTATTGGCATGAAAAAGGCATTCCTTAATATTGCCAAAGCAAAACAGTAATAAGTACATAAAGAACACAGTAATATAATACTGGTACATACATGACAATAGAACAATATAATATAAAAGGAAGAACAGTATATGAAAAATACATATATATTTGTTATCATTTAAGGCGTTTCACTGGTTGTCCCTGAGGTTATGACAGGCAAGGACATATCTGGCTGCCAACAAGCAGCATTTTGGTTTTTCCCCGAGGATATATTACATTTTTTCATTGTCCAATTGTGATTCGAATTGTGGGTATTGTTGTGTAAGTTAAGGAAAGTACGTTTTTCGTATGTCCTCATATTTTGTGCAGTGCAGCAGGAAGTGTGTTTCGCTTTCCACTTGTTTCTGTGGACAGTGTGTGCACAGCCTGTCCTCCCTGGGTAGCCAGGTCTGTCTGTGACGGCCGGTCTCCAGGGCCAGGCTGTGTCCGCTAAGCCGGATCTGGTCAGGGTCTTCCTGAGTGTGTGGTCACCAACGATGCTCAGGTACTCTGCTGGTGTGTACTGACGGTTTAGGGCCAAGTAACAATCCATTTTGGATTGTGTGATTGTCGTGTCTATCCAATGGGTGATGTATCTTTCTTTTTGTTTGGTAATGATTGAATTTGGGCGAGGTTGTGTGGGTGCTGACCTGGGGTTCTCTAGCACTAGTTAGTGAGCTCAGCCTCAGGACCAGCTGGTGGAGGGAACTTTTTTCTGGTTTAGTTTCCTGGTATATTAGGGCTTTGTGGTGGAGGGTTTCGGGATCACTTGATTTTAAGTGACTGTGGAATTTGCTAGCTTTTTTTCTTAATTTGGAGGGGATATTGTCCTAGTTCTGCTCGGCAGGCATTATTTGGGGTTTTCCTGCAGTATATTTTTACAAATTTCAGTATGTAGGCATTCAATTGGGTGTTTACTCCAAGTGTCAAATTGTAATTGTTTGCTCAGTGGACCCCAGATTTCACTACCATATAGGGCAATGGGCTCTATGACTGAGGCTAGGATCTTCAGCTAAGCAGGGCCCCCCAGGCTTCCTTCTCCCCAGCCACACTCTCCAGTTCCTCCTGGGGGATCCTGAGGCGTTCCCAGGCCAGACGAGATACATAATCCCTCCAGCGGGTTTTGCGTCTGCCCCGGGGTCTCATCCCAGTTGGACGTGCCCGGAAAACCTCTCAGGGGAGGCGCCCTGGGGGCATCCGAATCTTTCGACGCGGAGGAGCCCCGAGCTCCCTCCGGATGTCTGAGCTCGTCACCCTATCTCTAAGGCTGAGATGGACCTGGAACGTAGATGGACCTGTAAATCGAGAGCTTCGCCTTCCGGCTCAGCTCCCTCTTCACCACAACGGACCAGTACAGCCGCCCGCCCGTCTCTCCATCTCCCGCTCCATTTTGCCCTCACTCGTGAACAAAACCCCGAGATACTTGAACTCCTTCGCTTGAGGCAGCAACTCATTCCCAACCCGGAGGGAACACTCCACCCTTTTCCGGCAGAGAACCATGGCCTCAGACTTGGAGGTGCTGACTCTCATCCCGACCGCTTCACACTCGGCTGCAAACCGCCCCAGTGCATTCTGGAGGCCATGTCTGTAGCCAACAGAACCACATCATCTGCAAAGAGCAGAGATGCAATTCTGAGGTCCCCAAACCGGACACTCTCCCCAACTCGGCTGCGCCTTGAGATTCTGTCCATGAAGATCACAAACAGAATTGGTGACAAGGGACAACCTTGGCGGAGTCCAACACCCACTGAGAACTGTTGTGGAAACCAACATGAAATTTCGAGAATTCTAGTCAGAAGTAGCAAAATTGCAAAGACCTTTATTACAACTTGCTACAGTTATAACAAAGGGAGGCCGGTCAGCTGAGTGTCCTCCTGATCCCAACTCAAACCGATCTTTTTATGGTCTTCCTTTGGTTACCTTACCACGCCCCTTAACACTCCCCTTATCACATGTACACACCCCTAATTATGTTAATACGCTTGTTGGGCTCCTTGGGGGCCCCTCAAATTGTCCTTGAATACGTTTTTTTAAATCACATGACCTTAACTAAGCTTAATCTATATTATTACTTCTTTATATAGCACGTAATCTAAAGTATTATTATAAAGAAAGATTAAACCAGCATATACTAAAATGAAAAGCGAAATGATGTATAGACTTGTTTGCAGACCCTAAATACCACAATACAAACACTCTGATATTACACAACTTGATGAACTGGACATCCAAAGACAGTCACAAGACATCAATGACAGTAAGCAAAATAATAACACGAACTTAATAAGAAACATGAGTATTAAAAAGATGGGTATTAGAAACTTATGATAAAGGTTTAAGGACCAAGCCACCAAATGGTGAGGAGTCACATGGTAGCCAGGGGTGCCAATACACACCCCTCACTCTTGTGTTTCAGCGTCTTTTGATCTTTCCTGGTCCTGGTGACTGTAGTCAATCCACTTCTATTGATCTTCTATGGCTCCGTTTCCTTATCTCCCATCGGCTGGAGGTGCAGCTGTTTATTGGCCATTCAGGTTGTTGGTTGGGGTTCACTCATACCCCTTTTCCACCAAAGTGAACCGAGAGCTGGTTCTGGGCTGGTGCTAGTGCCAGTTCGGAGCTGGTTCAACTTAAGAACCGGTTTGCTTTTCCACCGGCTAGAGAGCCTCGAGAGCCAACCCGCCCCCACGTCATTACGTCACTGTACGTCTGTATAAGTCTCCGCCTTCCCAGCAACGCGAGCACAACAAGAACAATGGCGGACTACATCGCGATACGAGTGATCTTGTTTTTGTAATTGTATATTTTGTTACTACCTGTTCTGTCATAACTCAAATAAAAACTGAATCTTATTTGTTTCTCTGTTCTTTAAGTATACTGAAGCAGACATGTTAACAAAATGTTTATTTAGAAAAACAATGCTGCTCCGTTAATTTGCGGTTCTGATGGGGGGGGTGCTCCGTTAATTTGCGGTTCTGATGGGGGGGGGGGTGCTCCGTTAATTTGCGGTTCTGATGGGGGGGGGTGCTCCGTTAATTCGCGGTTCTGATGGGGGGGTGCTCTGTTAATTCGCGGTTCTGAGGGGGGGGGGGGGGAGGGGGGGGGGGGGGGGGGGGGGGGGGGGGGGGGGGGGGGGGGGGGGGGGGGAGGGGGGGGGGGGGGGGGGGGGGGGGGGGGGGGGGGGGGGGGGGGGGGGGGGGGGGGGGGGGGTGCTCCGTTAATTGGTGGGGACATGTCCCCAGCGTCCCCACTAAATTCTACGCCCATGCTCGGTACCATGCGCAGTTGCTATTAAACATCCATAAACGACAACTCGGTTGCATCTCTTTATTTCAATATTCCTTGGCTAAGAATATTACAACGTTAACGTTGTGTTGCCAAAGTGGTATCGGTGCGGTTGTATCGGAGTAGTCATTTCCATTGTCGGGGTTTGTTGTGAAATGGAGCTCAGGAAGTTTTTGGCGGACTTGCTAATCCCGGCCCCAGCCCGTCCCCAGCCTCTGACGTAGTCGGTTCTTAGTCGGTGATTATCTGGCCCAGCAAAGAGTTGGGGCCAAGAACGAACCAGTTTTTCTGGCCGAGAGCCGGTTCTTTGGCTGTCGAAACACGAAGAACTGGTTCGTTTTAGGCTCTGGCTCTGAACCGGCCCTGAAAATGCCTTGGTGGAAAAGGGGCATCAGAGGTGTTTTCTTATCTTTGTTCTCTGGCCTTCCCGGAGATCCACCGTTCGGGACTTCCTCCCCCTTTCCATTTTACCCCCACCCTTCCGTCTCCTGCTTGTCCAATACACGTGACCATCTGTCTCTCCCAATCAACCCAGCCGTTGCCAGCGACACTGAACGACATGCCACTTCTCAGTCTTTCCACACTTGGTTATTTCATATAGCGCATATTCTTACAAGATGGCGACTGTTTTATTATAAAATTCTCCCATAGAACGTGCTTGACTTTGTGCCGACTTTGTGCTCGGTCCTTTGTTCGTACAAGGACCAAATGGCACGTACCAACAGCCCCGGTACCCCATACTCCTGTCGTACCCCCCACATGATTACCCCGGGGGACACGGTCATAAGCCTTCTCCAAGTCCACAAAGCACATGTAGACTGGATGGGCAAACTCCCATGCCCCCCCCAACAACCCTGCGAGGGTAAAGAGCTGGTCCACTGTTCCACGGCCAGGACGGAATCCGCATTGTTCCTCCTGAAGCTGATGTTCGACAATCGGCCGGAGCCTCCTTTCCAGCACCCTGGAATAAACTTTCCCCGGGAGGCTGAGCAGTGTGATACCTCGATAATTGGAGCACACCCTCCGGTCCCGTTTTTTGAAAATGGGGACCACCACCCCGGTCTGCCATTCACAGGTTACTGTCCCCGACCTCCACGCGACATTGACTAGGCGTGTCAGCCACGACAGCCTCGACAATGTCCAGAGCCTTCAGCATCTCAGGCGAATCTCATCCACACCTGGCACCTTGCACTGAGAGCTTTTTGACTACTTCAGTGACCTCTACCAAGGATATGGGTGAGGCTTCCCCCGAGTCTTCAGACTCTGCCTCTTCCACAGAGGACGTACTGGTCGGGTTCAGGAGTTCCTCAGTGTTCTTTCCACTGCCCAACAATATCCTCAGTCTGGGTCAGCAGACACTCCTCCCCGACTGAGCACAGCCTTGAGCCAAGCCCTGCTTTCCCTTCCTGAGTCGCCGGACAGTTTGCCAGAACTTCCTTGAGGCCAACCAAAAGTCCTTCTCCATGGTCTCTCCGAACTCCTCCCACACCCGGGATTTTGCTTCAGCGACCGCTGAAGCCACGGTCCTTTTGGCTTCCCGGTACCCGTCTGTTGTTTCAGGAGACCCCGGGCCAACCAGGCCCGAAAGGCCTCCTTCTTCAGCCTGACGGCTTCCTTCACCGCTGGTGTCCACCAACGGGTTCTTGGGTTGCCGCCACAACAGGCACCGACAGCCTTTTGACCACAGCTCCGAGCTGCAGCCTCCACAATGGAGGCTCTGAACATGGCCCACTCAGGTTCCATGTCCCCAACCTCCCCTGGAATGCACGAGAAGTTCTTCCGGAGGTGGGAGTTAAAGACCTTACGGACAGGGGCTTCCACCAGACATTCCCAGTTCACCCTCACTACATGTTTGGGTTTACCAGGTCTGTCTGGCAGCATCCCACGCCATCTGATCCAACTCACCACCAGGTGGTGATCAGTTGACAGCTCTGCTCCTCTTCACCCGAGTGTCCAAACATGCGGCCGCAGATCTGCTGATACGATTACAAAGTCGATCAGCGACCTTTGGCCTAAGGTGGTCCGGTACCAGGGACACTTGTGGACCACCCTATGTTCGAACATGGTGTTTGTTATGGCCAGTCCATGACTAACACAGAAGTCCCAATAACAAACACCACTCTGGTTCAAATCGGGGCAGGCCGTTCATGCCCAATACTCCCCTCCAGGTTTCTCCATCATTGCCCCACGTGTGCGTTGAAGTCCCCCAGTAGAACTATGGAGTCCCCGGATGGAACCCTTTCTAGGATGCCACCCAAGGACTCCAAGAAGGCCGGATACTCTGAGCTGCTGTTTGGTGTGTAGGCACACACAACAGTCAGAGCCTTCCCCCCCAGAAACTTGCAGTCGCATGGAGGTGACCCTCTCGTTCACCAGAGAGAGCTCCAACACAGCGGCGCTCAGCCGGGGACTTGTGAGTATCCCCACACCCGCCTCGCGCCTCACACCCTGGGCAACCCCGGAAAAGGAGAGGGTCCAGCCCCTCTCCAGGAGTTTGGTTCCAGAACCGGTGCTGTGTGTGGAGGTGAGCCCAACCATATCTAGTTGGTACCGCACCAGCTTAGGCTCCTTCCCCGCCAGTGAGGTGACGTTCCATGTCCCTAGAACCAGTTGGCGATGCTGGGGAGCCGCACACCCAGGACCCCGCTTTTGCCTACCGAAACCCCCCCACCACGATAAGGTGGCGATTCTTTGGGGCCTAAGTGTGTGTAATTTTTTGTGTCTTGTAATTTGATAGTGTCCAAATAGAATTGATGTTTTGGGTCTTGGGGCCCAGACCTTTTTTGGAAGATCATAATGTTCGTCTTCTTCAGGTTGACTGTGAGAGCCCAGGTCTTGCAGAACCTGTTTAGTTCGTCCAGGTGTTGTTGAAGCCCTTCCTGGGTTGGGGACAGTAGGACCAGGTAATTCGCATAAAGCAGACATTTAACCTGTGTGTCCTGTAGGTTGAACGCCGGGGGGCTGGAGATGTTTCTAGTGTTTTTGCCAGTTTATCAATATAAATGTTGAAAAGTGTGGGGGAGAGACGACTGCAACCCTGTTTGACACCACGTTTTTGATGGAAGGAATGTTTGTCTATTGCCAATTTTGACTGTGCATCGGTTATTATTGTAGATTGATTTAATTATATCAATATCTTTTCCCTCCAATACCGTTTCGATGAGTGCAGAGAAAATTTGTCATGGCCAGATTGAGTCGAAGGCTTTTTTTGAAATCTATAAAACGTGCAAAGATTTTTCCTTTATTTTGGTTAATTTCTTTGTCGATTAATGTGTGTAGTGTGAATATGTGATCCGTTGTCCTGTAGTTTGGGAGAAGTCCAATTTGGCTTTTGCTAAAAGAATTGTGTTCCTCAAGGTTGTCTAATAGTCTTCAATTTAGAATGCTGCAGAACAGTTTCCCCAGGTTACTGGTCACACAGTTCCCTCTGTAATTATTTGGGTCAAATTTATCAGCGTTTTTGTAGATTGGTGTGATCGATCCTTGGTTCCAAATGTTTGGAAATATACCTGCCAATAGGGTGATATTGAATAATTTAAGGATAGCCAATTTAAATTTATCATCTGAGAATTTTATGACTTTCTGGGTTTGACATTTTATTTTTCCTAGGAGTTCTGCCTCAGTTATTAAGGTGTCGATGGGATTCTGGTAATCTTTGATTGTTTCTTCCAGAATTTTTTGCTTGTTTTGTATCTGCTTTTGTTCTGAGTTTGGCTTAACTTTGCTGAAAAGGTTTTCAAAGTGATTTGTCCAAATATCCCCATTTTGTATTGCTAATTTGTCTTTTTGTTTCCTGTTTAGTTTGTTCCAATTTTCCCAGAATTGGTTGCTGTTGATGGAATTTTCAGTTACATTTAGCTGATGTCTAATGTGGTGTTCCTTTTTCACTCTCAGCAAATGTTTATATTGTTTCAGCATTCCCCCATATTAAAGCCGTATATTTGCATTGTCTGGGTCCCTGTGTATCTAATTTGACAATTTTCTGAGCTTTTTCATTAGATTTTTGCAGTCTTTATCAAACCATCAGTCATTTGTTTTTTTAATGTTGCTTTAGGTTTGATAGATTTTTGTCGAATATAGTATTAATGTTTTTGGTGGCTGATTTTACACCGGGGTTATTGAGTGGGTATGGTGTGGATAAAACGGAATCTAGGAGGGATTGTATTTGATAACTATTGGCCGCCTTCTTATAGTTTTCGATGCTATTTGGTAGGGGTCGACCTACCAATATATTCATAATTTTTCTGATTATTGGAATCGTTATTTTGTATGATCTGATTGCCGATTTAAATGAAAAATTTGAATGCGCTCCTTGCGGCAAAATGCACTCCTTGCAGGCGGCTCTGATGCAGTCACCTCTCTCTGGCTCAATGTCCCGCTGGCAGCATTATTGGATTGGCTATTGTTAGATCCGTCGGTTAGCCTCCTCTAACGGAGGTTAACAGGTCGTGGGGCAGACACGCTTAGCCCCTAACTACCTTAACTTCCGAACGTCTACCCCGCTTGCTTCGGTGCCACGGCCCAAGGCATAACCCTGGCTTCGAGCCACAGCTCCCGATCACGTTCGTTATGGCAGCTCTCCCCTGGGATCCGGGCCCCTGTTGATTTGCGAGGAAATATTTAAAGGCTTGGATTCTATATAAGGGGACAAAAGTGACCTCTTAGAACCATATGTTAACATAAACACGCAATGATCAAATGTCCACAGGGATATATTCATCAATTACTTGATCATTTTTATTGCAGGAATTTATCAGGGGTACAGCGAAATGCATAGCAAAAAGGTAGCAAAACACATTATAATACTAGTAATATGATTAGATGTATGATACATGTAATAGTCAAAAGCATCACTCTATGCCATCTCACTTGAGGACATTTTGGACATATGAGGAATTGTCATGGGGAACTAAATAAATAAGATTAAAAAAATAAGAAATATAAATTAATAAAATAAAATAAAACGTATTCTTTTTAGAAGGTGGGAATACGACTTAAGAGATACAGACTAGGGGCCCCGGGACGGGTCTTGGTCTATTCGGCTAGGGGGCGGGGGGGGGGAGGGGAATGTGTGGGTGCCCACAGCTTAAGTTATCTCTTGTGACGCAGTTCTTTATCGCCTAAGTTTAGCGGGTTTATAAGAAAATGCGTAGCACATAGTTGACACATATGTTGTACTAATATTCAACATAATTAAATTGTCGTAGGGCATAATAGAATTTTTTTTAAAATAAACCTTATCTTTTTAGAAGGTGGTAGTACGACCTTAAGAGATACCGACAGGGGCATAGGTAAAGTTCGTAATAAACAGTTGGCATGAATGTTATAATCATGGTAAACATAATTCAATATATGATAAATGTAATAGTCCAAAGCAACACTCTATACCATTTCATTCTATGACCTCTGGGGCATAACATAAGGAATTATAATTGGGTAAATGGAAGGATACTTTTTTATAGGAGATAGAAACATGACTGTAGGAGAAGTAGATGGCGGCCCCCGGACGGAGCCTCGGTCTGTCAGGCCCAGGAGAAAGGAATGTAAGCGTAACTATCAACAAGTCCTCCCCAGCACCCTCGCTATGCCCATGTTTTTTCTAAAGGCTTTTTTGATTATTTTCTTCACTACATGGCATAAACGAGAGCGGACTATCCTCCTAAAGCCATAAAACATCCACATACCTTGAGTATTGGTAAACTAAGCGTCCATATAATGATGGTAATAAGTAAAAAGTAAAGACGTCCGTTAATTATGGAAATATAAGATGAATCTTTAAGGTCTATTCGGCTAGGGGGGGGAATGTGTGTGTGCCCACAGATAAAGTTACCTCTTGTGACGCAGTTATTCTTGCCAGAGTATCGCGGATTTAAAAGAAAAGGTGTCGCGAAAACTTGACAAAAATGTTATAATAATAGTAAACATAATTAAATTGTCGTAGGGCGTAATAGAAAATAATAAAAAAGAAATATAAACCTTATCTTTTTAGTAGGTGGGAGTGTGTGTGTGGGCCCGGAGAGTTGCCTCTTGTGACGCAGTTCTTATCGCCAGACTACAGCGAATTTATAAGAAAAGGCGTAGCGACAAGTTGACAAAAATGTTATAATAATATTAAGCATTATTAAATTGATACAGGGCATAATGGAAAAGGAAAAAACAAAACAAAATAAAACGACCGGGACGGGTCTCGGTCTATTCGGCTAGGAGGGGGAAGGATAGTACGCGGGTTTAGATAAGGTTCTCTACTCACCCGGGGTCTCTACCCCCTTCGCCGAAAGCACAAACGAACTCCTCTAATCTAATTCGATAATATTATTAAAATAAAGCTGGGAAGCTTCACAGTCCCGTTGGACTGCGGATGCATCTTCCCCTCGATGGACCACCGAAAACAATGCCTAAAACTAAACTGGAGAGATAGCCTAAAACTAAACTGGAGAAATAGCCGAATACCGAACCTGAGAAATAGCCTAAGTGTTCACTCGCCGCAAACGAAAAAGTTCTATCTTGCCGCGTCCTAAGAAA
>PIJE02003108.1:6504-21207 GCA_002895965.2 Coryphaenoides rupestris | reverse complement strand
CTGCCGTTTCTCCGCGTGGGATCCTTCTCCCTCCTCCTCTCCTCCTCCCCCTCCACCTCCCTCCTCCCTCCTCCCTCCCTCCTCCCCCTCCTTCCCCCTCCTCCCTCCCTCCCCCCCCCAGCGGTATCTGAACACGCTTTCTCTTGGCTCCGCGCTTCAATAACAGACTAAAAGTCTTCCTCCTCCTCCTCCTCCAGATTATTTTGCGGACCTCCAGGGCCGGCCCGACGACGACCCAGGACTATACTGGGAGTTCTACGGCAGCTCCGTGTGTGGTGAGTTACGCATTGTGTTTGTTTTTGTGAGCGCGGCGGACTAATAAACGGGACCGCTGCCGCGCGCGAGGCAGACCTGGACCTGTCTCTCTCTGCCTCTCTGTCTGTCTATCTGTCTCTCTCTGTCTGTCTCGCTCTCTGTCTGCCTCTCTCTCTCTGTTTCTGTGTCTGCCTCTATCTCTCTGTCTCACTCTGTCTCTCTCTTTCTCTCTGCCTCTCTCTCTGTCTCTGCCTTTCTCTCTGTCTCTCTCTCTCTCTGCCTCTCTCTCTGCCTCTCTCTCTGTGTCTCTCTGTCTCATTGTGTGTCTGTCTCTATCTCTCTGTCTCACTGTCTGTCTCTCTCTCTGTCTCTTTATTTGTCTGTCTGGGGCGGTGAAGACACAGCTGGAGTTGTGATTGTATATTTTCTGTGTGTGATGCGATGGCTAAAGAACGCCCGGTGGGTTCTTCTTCTTCTGGTCTCTTCTTCAGAGTCTGGCGAGGAAGGGGGCAGGGCCTTCGACATCCTGGCGGACCCCCCCGGCCCCGACGAGGATGAGGAGGAGGAGGAGGAGGACGACAAGCGGGAGCTGTTTGAGTTCGAGTTTTCTGACCGGCCGCTGCTGCCGTGCTACAACATCCAGGTGTCCCTCTCCCAGGGGTGAGCGCCCGGCCGCAGCAAGACGCCACCGCGGACCCTCGCTGGGGACTGTCCTGTCTTGTCCTGTACTGTCCTGTACTGACCCGCCTCTCTCCCCGCAGGCCCAGGAACTGGTTGCTGCTGTCCGACGTGCTGCGGCGGCTGCGGATGTCAGCGTGCGGGTTCAGGCAGGCCTTCCCCCACATGGAGGTGGTGACGGTGGCGGAGGCGGAGTTCTACCGGCAGGCGTTGCTGTCCCAGCTGTTCTCCAGCTCCGAGGAGCTGGATGCCTTCCAGCCCGACAGCAAGGAGCTGCTGGACCTGGTGGAGGTGGGGGCGGAGCTGGCCGCACTGCTGGGCTCCACCCTGGAGTGTCTGGATGACCGCTGGGATCTGCCCGCCGTCGGACACTTCAAGGACAGGATGAAGACCATCGGCAGGATGGGCTCCTCGTGACCTCTGACCCCGTCCGTCCGGAGACTGTTTGTTTGCCGAGGAGCCAATCAGGGGTGGGAGGAGTATGGGGGGGGTGGAGCGAGGGAGTGAGTGGAGGCGGGATTTCAAAGCCTTACACGTGGTTTCCAAGGCAGTGCTGCTCTGGTCAGACAGGCAGACAGACAGGCAGACGGGCGGCTGATGTAGCCGCGAGGTGAGGGACGCATCGAGGAAACGCAGACGCGTGGAGCTTAAAAATGGTCTTATTTTTATAACTGGATTAATATATGTATAATAAAATATATATCTAAAAGATTTGTTTTCTGTTTGTTACTCACGACTCTGTTAGAGATTTCATGGAAGACGTGTGCAGCTGAGACCACACGTTGCTGTCCAGAGTCGATGATTAGCGAGGCGCTCCTGGTGAACGTGGAGTCACGTGACTCGTCACGTCTCCAGCTTGAGCCTCAGGGGCTCGTTGTTATTTTTTTAACCTGTTCAAATTTTGAGCTTAATTTAGTCTGGGGACTAATTTAGTCTAAAATGGAAACTACAAAATGTGTTGGACAATAAAGTTTTAAGATGTTGCCATTCACTCTTCGCTTGTATATAACAGGGAGGCTATTGCAGTCAAGTAATTTTTGGTGTGATTTTTTGGTTTTGACTTTGTAATTAAAATATCTCGTTTATATTTTACAAAAAAAAAGTTGCTTTAAAATAAATATACAACTGCAAGATGACATGAAATGCGTTTCCTCATTATGATGTTTGTGGCGTTTTATTGCAAGTAAAAAAAACAGCGCATTTATCTTACGAAGCGAGCGTTTTCGAACGAACTCTTAACTATCTGCGCGGTGCATCGCGATGTGCAGAGCGCAGATTGTGATCCTCTGTCTCCATCTAGCGGCTCTGCGCGGTTACTGCCGGCGCTGCTCCATTAAGTGCCGCAGAGCTGACGGCCACCTCCCACCGCGCGTCTGTTGGTGATGCGCAGCGCCCCCAAGCGGCCGCATCGACTGTAAAATGATGTCATCGAGTTTTTATTTTTTATTATTTATTTCTTCACAGCCGCATAATTTTATACCTCAGCCACCACAAGCAATCGACCTAGATTGAAAATATACCATGACCGATCTCCACTTTAAGCATTATTTCATTTGAATATAAGTCCCTGTATTGCTGTGGCATACATTAATACTTTGGTTTGGGGTTAGGTGGATGGAGATAGTGTCATCAATTACAGGCTTATATTCTTTATGAAGGCTGTTTTTCAGTCGTCCTAGCCACAGTATCTTTCAGTTTCATTAAAGAGGTAATTGCTGTTGCATGGCGGGGATAAAAGCAGTTGACTATTCAAATAGGATTAATTTTTGTCTAATTGGATAAATTACCTTCAAACCCATTCAGACCGTTAATAGGTCCAGACGATAAAGGCTTTGCTGCTGAACCATGACCATAAAACCGAACCTCTCAGGAAATGTGTTCAGATGCCTTTACAACAGCTAGTCCCTCTCCCAACAGTAAGGAGGCTGTAAGGACTATTTACCTAGATAACCTGTGTCTGCCTGCCTGTCTGTCTGCTTGTCTCTCTCCCTCTCTCTCTCTCACACACACACACACACACACACACACACACACAGAATCATATAATCATGAAAGCACATTGTAGACTACAGCAGTGTTCAACTCTAGCCTAGCCATAATTTAAACGTACCCAAATTTTCTCTTTACTTTCAATGAATTACTGCGTTAGTGTTTACTCTCCCTTTTCACGCTGCCCTCGGTGTGTCAACAACAACATGGTAAACAATCATGTTTACTGAGTGGCGCTCATGTTCAGAACTTCAGAGAAACCACAAAAGCTGCACTTTCCATGTGCATGCTTTTTTGTATCTATAAAAAACGACTGAGGGCGGGCGAAGGTAGGCAGTCTGTTGTAGGGTGTCCGAATGAAAGAATGAAACCAAGATGTTGAGTTACTAGGGTTAATTGTGTGACTGGTAATGTCTGTGCTGATGGGTCGGGTGTGTTTCGCCAGTCCCAACTTCCTTGCTGCGAAGGCCCACTAGAGCCGACAGGTCACAGGCGGTTGACTGGCAGGAGACAGGGTGAAGGATACTGCCGCCCCGTGCAGGACCTGTGCCTCGCAGGTGCAGGTCTTCTTCCGTTTGCCCGTTGGCCACGTGGGAGCAGCACGCCGGCTCCACCTCACCCCCTGTTCCTCACCAGCTGCTCTAGCAGGCCGACAAGCGGGCACAGGCTCTGGGATGCCTTGACATCGCCACTGTTGACCATTTGTACTACCATTTGTCGCTTAGAATTGTTATGCTTTATGCTGCAATGGGTGCCCGTATGACACCCATTGCACTCCGAACCGTCCCTGGAAGGAGGGATCCCCCACAGTTCCTCCTCGAGAGTTCTTTCTTGTTAATTAAGTGAGTCGTTTCTTGCCCGGGGGGGGGTGTCATAATCACTTGGCCCATAATCATATGGCCTGTAAAGCCCTTTGAGACTCTAACTGTGGGGCCTACACAAATACAATTTAATTGAATTGAATTGAATGTCAGGACGGCAGAGTCGCTCACTAGCTTCCACAAGAGACTCAGGACCCACCTGTTCAGAGTTCACCAGCAGGACTCTGCATATCAGTATACAAACGTAGAATAACTACACCAGGGGACTAATGAAGAAAAAGATGATAAAGAAAAAAATCTAATAAAATGTATGAAAATTAATAATAAATGAAAATTAGCCACATATTTTGTAAAGCCAAAAAAAATAATGCTAGGTTTTTTATAGTCAGATATTTTATCATTGATCCATGGATACTTCAAACGTCCAAATAACCAATAATCAAATGTTGCACATGCTGCGCGCTCCCGTGATGCTCTGCGGCGGCGGTGACGTCACGCCAGGTCACGTCAGAGTCGGAAGGAGGAGAAGCAAGATGGCGCCGATGAAGCCCGCCAAGCTGCTGCTGCTCGCCCTGTGCGCTGTAATCACCGGTAAATACACAAAAAAGTACACTTGTAATATATCATATATATCACGCTTTATGTTTACCACCATATGATGTTTTGGGCATGTATATTTTATATCTGCTTCGGTTGGCTAACATATGTGTGAATGTCGTAATGTAGATACATGTAAGGTAAATTACATTATATTATTATATGCCTGCGTAGTCGATGTATTACGTCTTCTATATATATATATATATATATTATCTTCACATAATACTACTGTTAGTAATACTACTTGTAGTAAGTCACACCATCTGCTAGGATAACGATGAGAATGAATTGGATTTCAGTATAAATTCGTTCGCTTTCCCTCAGCTCTCCCTGAATATAAACTGTTATATATATATATATATAAGTACAATTTTTCCAGTGTTGGTGTTTCTGGTGTATTGTACTGTTCCAGGACATTACACTGTGAGCTGAGTGTCTTGTGACTGCTCCGCTTCCTCTTCATCACGGGACCTGACCGCTTTTAAACCCAATGGACTTAAGTCAGCTGTGCTTATTAAAACTAGTGCAACTTTAGATGTTTAGTATAAATAAATATGTGTGTGCATATATGCTGTATTATTTAGACATGTATGTCTCTGGCCTCTGGGCTTGAATGAATACACTGGAGCCACACTTCAACCGTTGATTAAACTAAATCACTTTGCTATGGATTTAATTAAATGAAACGTATTCATAAATGTTGGTATGTTTGGACATTTCTGAAGCTATTCAGGGTAGGGGTGAGCATATGGTAGGGTCTGTTCTCCTGTCTTGTCACTTTTAAATATATATATTTAGATATTCTTTCAACTTCCTGGCCCCACCTTGAGTTGTGTTAAACTAAAGTTTGGACTTTGGTTGTTTGGTCATTTGGTGTGAAAAGTCCTCATATTATTAGACTTGGCTGTCTTCTGTATGGTGACACCGTATGCTTTCTACATGTCAACAGAGCGGTGTGCTTGTGTAGGATAATACATTGTTTATTAGGTCGTCTAATTAGATTATTTAGAGTGTTGCTGGGAAGAAGGAACCCTGGGGGGCCCTGCTTAGCCGGCTGCCACCGCCACCCGGCCCTCGATAAGAGGAAGACAATGGATGGATAGTTGATGGATGATTCTATGACTCCTCACCTCTCCACTGTAGGAGCATATGTGTGAGTGGTGGAAGTTCTGAGCCTGTGATGCATGCTTGGCTCACACACCCACCAGCCTTATTTATTGTTACTGAGCAGAGACTGGACGAACCTGAGGTCTTACGACACTGTAATAGATTGAGGTGCAGGTGACAAATATTACGTCTTGGACTAAACAATTTCCCAGGATCCCCTTCCATGTCTCCATGACGACGAGTCTGAGTGTGTGTGGAACTGTTCCTCCCCTCCAGGTGTCCGTGGCGACAGCCTCAGCATCCTGCAGGCGCCGGATTATGTGTCCTTCCAGAAGGGAGACTGGCCCATCTCCGGAGAGAAGATCCCAGACCTGGTGGCTCTGACCATGGGCTTCTCTGTTCAGGCGGTACGAATTCACAGATTCACCATGTTTGTACTTTAAAGTAATGTTTTTTTTATGGTGCAAATTGGAGCAATAATATAAAATGTATGTTTACATGTTTTGAGATTGTTTCTGCCTCGACTGATCAGTAAAAGTCATCAATGACCCAGAAGATGAGACTGATGTAGACAGAGTGTGAGGCCTGTGAACCATGTGGCTCCAACCAACCAGTGTGTGTGTCTCCTGGTGTCAGGATCTGCAGTGGCCTGGCTTCAAGTCCGGCCTGTTGTTCCAGCGACCCAAAGCCAACGTGCTGGTGGTGGTGAGGGGGGCCGGCAGCCTTGGCCTGCCTAGTGGCGTGGCCTCCTACCCCCTGGAGAACGTAAGTCTCGCACACGTTTAGAATCTGGTGTATGTATGGTATGTGGATGGATGGAATGCTGTGGGTGTGTTGCCTTAACGGCTGCCCCCTGGACCACCACAGCCCGTCCCCTTCACCCTGGACAGCGTGGCAGAGACGGTCCACTCTCTGTTTGCCGAGGACACCCCGGTGGTCCTGCAGCTGGCTCCTAGCGAGGAGGTGAAAACACCAGGCCACTAGCACCACACTCTCTCTCGCTCTGTGTCAACAATGGCTGGAACGTGTTTAGGGCAGTACTATTCTGGGATCTGTGTGTAAGAAGGTCTTCTAACGTTGCCCCCCGGTGGTCTCCAGAGGCTCTACATGCTGGGCAAGGCCAACGCTGTCTTCGAGGACCTGCCCGTCACCCTGAAGCAGATCCGCGCCCGCCTGTCCCAGGACTGCTCGGTGGTCTCCTCGCTGCCCCTCAACTCCCTCAGCCGCAACGCAGAGGTGCACTATTTATGCATGTTGACCCGCCAACCCCTCCAACCCAACCCTCCCTTTAGACTCGCTGGGCAAAGCTGCACATAATCAGCTCTCCTTCATGTTCTGACCTCTTTACAGGCGGATCTGCTGTTCCTGTCAGAGGTCCAGGTTCTGCATGACATCACCGCTCTGGTAAGTCTAACTCTATTATATTAAATTGCGACAAAAAATTTGATGTACACCTTGGGTTTAATCTCTCCCTCCCTCCCTCCCTCCCCACAGCTGCAGAGGCACCGGCACCTGGCCAAGGACCACTCCCCAGACCTGTACTCCCTGGAGCTGTCGGGCCTGGAGGAGCTCAGCCACCGCTACGGAGCCGACTCCCAGCAGTACCGCGACGCCAACGCCATCCTGGCCTCCGTCATGCACAAGGTGAGCTGGCTGCTCGACTCACCCTGCACTGAGCAGGACTCGCCCTCACACTGAGCAGGACTCGCCCTAACACTGAGCAGGACTCAGCTGCACTGGACAGGACTGTAGTAGAGACAGACAAGAATGTGGGTTGGTTGGGGGTTGGTTGGTTGGGGGTTGGGGGGGGGTGAGTTGGCGAGGGAGCGACTGCTCCCATCGCGTCGCGATGAGGTTTATTGCCAAAGGGGATGATGAAACCATGCGTGGTTTGAGCTGTCGCCCTGCCCATGAACCTTGTCACAACAATTCCTACACGTTTTAATTTAATTCATTTTTTTCTTCTATTGCAGTTTGCAGAGGATGTCTACAGTCTCTATGGCAACAGCGCTGTGGTGGAGGTTGTCATGGTGAAGAGCTTTGAGGCTCCCCTGACCAGGAAGTCTCGCTCCATTTTGGAGTCTCGGCAGATTGTGAGTCTATACACCAGTTGTCGTGCAGGCTCGGCTTTGTTCTCCAAATGTTCACGTCGTTATCTTTTGTTTTGATGCTATAGTCCAGGGGTTTTCAACCGGGGGTCCGCGGCCCCCTGGTGGTCCGAGACGGCATTGCAAGGGGGTCGCGACTTAGAGCCGGGGGTATGTTGATCAGTTCACCATAGATTTTTATTTATTTTTATTTAAATTCGCTTTGAATTTCAACACATTTTCCAGATTACTCATTGAATATGCGTGAAAAATATCTAAGAATAAGAAAAAATGTTTTAAAATAATATAAGGAGATTCACGTGACAGAATGTAGCCTGTTGCAACCCTATCCAGTCTATTGTAGCCTGTGTTTGCTAATGTAATTGCATTGCGCATCCCTAACGTTACCTCCAATTATGTTATATTTAAGGTAGAAGATACTACACCCCCCCCCCCCCCCCCCCCCCCCCCCCCCCCCCCCCCCCCAACCAACAACTAGCAGTAGGTGGGATTTACTGTGGTGATCATTGTGAGAGTTAAACTTGAGAGGCCTCAATTCGTTTGTGTGATATTGTATGATAATCATTTGTGACATATTGTGCATTACTTTGTCATCTTCCCTCTTCAGTCGTAGCCCCAGTTTATGTTGATTGTTATTGATCACCGTTACTCCATCAGTTATATTTTAACGTTTTCTCAACATGTCAGCTACATGTCTGTACATTTAAGTCATGAACGTTATATATTGATGTACATATGGTTAAGTCTGAGATGCAGTACAACTACAAACTGCAATTTCATTTTGTTTTCAATTCTTTAGCACTGAAAAACAACCGTCTGTTGTTTTTTACACGGTGGGAATATGTTTGTCTAGATTTGTTTAAGTTTTTTAAGTAGATCTATCTAGATTTGCTGGTTTTTATATATAACCAACATGGAAAACCCAATGTTAAAGCTTCCTTCTATCCACATGCACACACACACACGCACGCACGCACACATGCATGTGCACGCAGTCACATCAGTGGGCCACGGATTACTTTCTAGTTAGAATGGTGGTCCCTGGGACAAAACCAGTTGAAAACCCCTGCTATAGTCTCATGGTCCTGCTGAAACCGTTGTATAAATACGCGTATATTCCTGTGTTTTGTGCAGAGTAACCCCGACAGCCCGTACAACCTGGCGTACAAATACAACTTCAACTACGCAGTGGTGTTCAACATCATCCTGTGGCTGATGATCGCTCTGGCGCTGGCTGTCATCGCCGCCGCCTACACCCTGTGGAACATGGACCCCGGCTACGACAGCATCATCTACCGCATGACCAATCAGAAGATCAGGATGGACTGAGTCCAGCGGTGACTCCTCCTCCCCCACCACTCCAGCCGTCCAATCTGATCCCTCGTGTGCATATCGTTTGTTTCGTGTTGTAATTTTTCTTTTGTTTTACGTGTGCTGGGTTGATTATATTGGGGGGTGGAGCCAGTCGCGCTGCTAACAGGCGTTGGTTGTTTATCAACAAACGAACAGCAGAGAAAGAGAGAAAAACATCTTGAAGGAACTTCTTAAAGTTGAGGAGAAGATGACTTGTCTGTTGGACCAGGACACGGTGGCGTCCGAATGGAAATCCTCTTCGTTCAGCGCTCGATTAGTCTGCCTTGATTTAACATTCATCAGATTAGGATAAATTTACAAGGATTAACGCGTGAATAATGATCTGTATTCCTACAACTGGTGCATGGAGCCGCTGCCTTGCTCGTAGGCATTCAGGCGGTGAGCCGGCATCTTATGAAATGAATACTTCCGTCATTCCTAACGATAGCCCGATTCCCTGCTCCCCTTTCCCTGGAGTCTGCTGTTGTAAATATAACCCTGATTACTGTTGTAATGTTATGAGTGACTTGGTCTATAAGTAAGTGTTGGTTTTTGTGCTCGTCATGCTGTATGAAATGTTCAGTTAATTTTTGTGTATATATTGAAATGTTTAACTGTTAGGCACTGCTGTGTTGTTAATGTGAAGAATTATAGATATAAGAATACATGTTGAATTTCCCCAAAAGTAAACATGACAGAACCTGGTGCAAAATTGGATTAGCAAAAGTAATGTATTATTACAAACATACAGGTAGTTGCCTTTGATTTATTTGATATTTGGTGGGACTCAGGGAACATGGCGGTTTCTGGCTGATGCCGCTGTGGTGAAAGGCATCAAAGCAATAATACTTCAACAACTTAATCAATTGTATGTAGTATTAAAGGGGCCCTATTTTACCCCCAGGTGTGTTTAGCCATTAGAAGCCGTTTCAAAATTGTCATGCGACTACCCCCCTCGTAACATCACCGATGGGAGTGTCCACCCAGATGTATGTTGACTAGCCTATCCAGTGGCCCATCTGGCATACATCTGGGTGGACACGCCCACTTGTGATGTCACTGGGTCAGTTGGGTTTAGTCACATGACCATTTGTTGTCTTGTAATGGCTAATCAAACTCACAGTTCAGTCTGAAAGCAGTGTACGCCACTGCTCCGGTGTCCTCAGAAAGGTGTTTCTTTCGCATTTACATGTTTTAACTTAATGTAATTTTTTTTTACACTCAATTGGGATGTTCTCTGCTCTTCTGGACTGCAAGAGCTGTGACTAACTGAAAATGAAAATGTATTAGATTTTTTCTTGTGCGTAATTGTGAATACAAATAATAGAGAATATAATGTAGGTAATTTACTATTGTGATAATATAATAAAATACGAATAGTTATTATTGGGTCATATTCGTGGACTGAACGAACAACATCAGCAGCATTAAGGACAAGGCAGACTGACAACTATGTAATAAAAGAGAATAAGTTAAGAATAAATTAAATGCCATTACATGAACCCTTGCTGTGAGGAGCCACAAAGAAGGGCCGCTTCCGGAGTTTCCCGGAAGTTGAATCATCAACGGTCAGGAATGTGAAAAAGAAAAAAAAAAACACCGACGAGCATCAGAAAAAGAAAAGTGGGTTGTTGTTGATGCGCAGCTGCTGCTGCTGAGCCGCCAAAAGCCGCTCGGCTGGGAACCCCTCTCCTCCTGTTGAGCCCGCAGCCGGTAAGCATGTAGCTCCCCGGGTAGCATGTAGACCCTCTGCTCGCATGTACACTATATGGTACTATATGTCAGTGGACACCTGACCATCACACCTATATGAGCTTGTTGGACACCCCATTCTAAAACCATGGGCATTAATATGGAGTTGGATCCCCCTTTGTGGCTATGACGGCTGCCACTCTTCTGGGAAGACTTTCCACAAGATTTTGGAGTGTCTGTGGGAACTTGTGCCCATTCAGCCAAAAGAGCATTTGTGAGGTCAGGCACTGATGTTGGACGAGAAGGCCTGGCTCGCAATCAGCGTTCTAATTCCTCCTAAAGGTGTTCAGTGGGGTTGAGGTCAGGGCTCTGTGCAGGCCAATCAAGTTCCTCCGCACCAAACTCATCTAACCATGTCTTTATGGACTTTGCTTTGTGCACAGGGGCACAGTCATGCTGGAACAGCAAAGGGCCTTCCCCAAACTGTCTATGCCTACAAAGGATGTCTTCAATCCTGTGTTCCACTCGAACTAAGGGCCTAGCCCAAACCCTGAGAAACAGCCCCAGACCATTATCCCTCCTCCACCAAACTTTACAGTAGGCACTATGCATTCCGGAAGGTAACGTTCTCCTGGCATCCGCCAAACCCAGATTCGTCCATCAGACTGCCAGATAGTGAAGCGTGATTCATCACTCCAAAGAACACGTTTCCACTGCTCCAGAGTCCAGTTGCGGTGTGCTTTACACCACTCCAACCGACGCTTGGCATTGCGCATGGTGATGTGAGGCTTGTGTGCAGCTGGAAACCCATTCCATGAAGCTCCTGACGCACAGTTCTTGTGCTGATGGTGCTTCCAGAGGCAGTTTGGTACTCTGTAGTGAGTGATACAGCAGATGATAGGCGATTTTTACGCGCTACGCGCTTCAGCACTCGTCGGCCCCGCTCTGTGAGTTTGCGTGGTCTACCACTTTGTGGCCGAGCTGTTGTGGCTCCTAGGCGCTTCCACTTCACAATAATAGCACTTGCGGTTGACCGGGGCACATCTAGTAGGGCAGAAATTTCACGAACTGACTTGTGGCAAAGATGGCATCCTATGACAGTGCTGCGTTCAAAGTCACTGAGCTCTTTACGAACCATTCTGAATTGTAAATGTTTGTCTGTGGAGATTTCATGGCTATGTGCTTGATTTTATGCACCTGTTAGCAATGGGTGTGGCTGGAACGCCTGAACTCAATAATTAGTTGGGGTGTCCACTGACTTTTGGCCATATAGTGTATCTCCTCAGGTAACATGAAGCTCCTCAGGTAGCCCCTCTGGTAGCATGTAGCTCCTCTGGTAGCCCTCTGAGTGATGCTAGGTTTCAGGCTACTGCTAACAGAGGAGGACTTGGACAGTGAACTTTCACTCCATTTGTATGTTGTTGTTGTGGTGACTTCAAGGCTTCTGATGCTTCCTAATTAATGCCACATTCATTCAGACACGGAGTTCAACTAATAAGCTGGAGTCTAATCATAGCACTAAGGAATATACTCATTAATGACACTCATGGAACAAACTAATTCAGTGTATTTGGTGCTTCTGCAAAACAGGGACTTTCACTGGCTGTTTGCACAATGTCATGTGTTTATAATGTCTTATTACTGCATGACAATAACTGATGCAGACAATAGAAAGTCATAGCAGCAGGTCTTGAATAGTGCAACATCATAACACACATACACATAGGCTAAGTGGACAAATACGCAATATGTTTCGGTCAGGTTTAGATGAATCAGAAGAGATGGCCCAAGCCATGACCAGTAAGGAGACTGGAAACCAGGAGATGTGTATGTGCTTTATAATGTTTTGCCTACTACTAGAAATATGTGTTGTTTTCACTGTGCGATATGTATTTTCTGTGAATATTGATGTGTGGTGTAATGCTGCGAAGCCTATCGTGCTATCGAGAAGGTGCTTTCCAAATCCAATGTAAATTGCCGCACTGATATAATACAGCACCTGTGTCACCACTATATATAGGCGCTCCGCCTAGCTAAGTGTCGAGGTGCAAGACACCACCTAACCCTACTAGTACAGCGTGTCATATTATAACAATTGTGCCTTTTATGAGAAAAGCATGACATTTCTAACATAGTTAGTGCATACCATAAGGTTTATTTTCAGATGTGGAGGGAAGTCAGATTACCTTGCATGGTTGACACCGCCGTCGGTGTATGAATGGGTGAATGTGAGGAAATACTGTAAAGAGCTTTGGATAAAAGCGCTATATAAATGCAATCCATTTACCATTTATATATTATCCCTCTTGGATGTCCGGGTTGATTACCTTGTGTTGATGAATCAGTGTTGTGATCCTCTAGAGAGTAGCTGCTGAGACCGAGCGCCGCAGGGGGCTGTTTCTGGCTCTGTTTCAGCTCTTTGTGGTGTGGCCTCCCACCCCCAGACCACCATGGAGCACAGGAAGGCCTTAACCATCTCCCTGATGGTGGACAAGGACACCTCGGTGCGCTGAACCTTAATCACGCCACTTTGACCTAATAATATTGTCTTGTCACGATGATGAACAGCTATGTTGTTCTGTTGTTAACAGAAACAGAAATAAAGTCTAATATTGTGTTTTTAATAACAGTATGCTATACATGAATGTAAAGATTTAAATTGCTGTAAATGCAATTAATTTAATTATTAATTAATTAATTCAGAAGCATATATATATATATATATATATATATATATGCCAATGTATTACGATTGTGTAACACTCCTGTGGTAATTCTGATAATAGTTATTCAGTCCAGCTAAGGCTAGATAAGAATTCTCCGGCGGCCCAAGCCACAGAGCTCTCCAGAGTACGGGAGGCTCTCCGGCCAGGTAGGCTGAGCTCTGTCTCTAGACACAGCATACCAGGAGGTGGAGTTGGAGGAGGAGCCCGGTCCATACCGTGCCTTTACGTTCCCTTGTCTCTCCCGCTGACAGGTCCATTGTCCCAATGCCGCAGAGTACAAAGTCGGATACCCCGACATCGCGCACAGGAAGGGAAGCGCGCTGTTTGAGCACAACCAGAAGGTCATGATCAGACTGGGCTTGGCCAGGTAGGTTGGAGAGCTCTGACTGCTTCATGTCCTGGACAGTAGAGCAGTTGTCCTTGAGATGATTTTCTCCCCCTTGGTTTTAGTCTCTCACAGATCTCCTCTGTAGTCTCCTGTCCTTGTAGTTTCCCAAACATTCACAAGATGGGGCCCTAGCTCGTAGTATTCAGGATGTGACAGTAGATTGTAAAAAGAAAGAAAGAAACCTAAACATTCATAAGTTACACAAAGTGAACCGAGCTCAAAGGTTTTTAGTTTTGTTTTATCAGATATTTGATTTATCATTTAAAATGTCATTCAGGGTCAGGGGTTACGCACACACGCTCGCTCGCACGCACGTGTTACTTAATGGAGTGTTCCTTAATGATATATACAGTGTGTGTATATACAGTCAGGTCCATAAATATTTGGACTTTGACACAATTTTCATCATTTTGGCTCTGTACACCACCACAATGGATTTGAAATGAAACAATCAAGATGTGCTTTAAGTGCAGACTTTCATGTTCAACTTCAGGCTGTCATTGACTGCAAAGGATTTGCAACCAAGTATTAAAAGTGACAATTAGATTTATGATTATGTTAGTTTGTCCAATTACTTTTGGTCCCTTAAAAAGGGGGGGGGGTCACATATAAAATGTGTTGTAATTCCTACACCGTTCACCTGATTTGGATGTAAATACCCTCACATTAAAGCTGAAAGTCTGCACTTAAAGCACATCTTGATTGTTTCATTTCAAATCCATTGTGGTGGTGTACAGAGCCAAAATGATGAAAATTGTGTCAATGTCCAAATATTTATGGACCTGACTGTCTTTGTGAAAGTTTAACGTTTATTGTCATCAAATAATCACAATTGTTGCCAGTGGCGGATACAGAAAGTGGCTGATGGGTAGGCCTGGAAAAATCTGGGTGGGCCTGAGTGGGCCTGAATCACCGCATGTTTTCTTCAACAGGCTTAGACATTTACAATACTGTGTGTGTGTGTGTGTGTGTGTGTGTGTGTGTGT
>PIJE02003107.1:40530-43307 GCA_002895965.2 Coryphaenoides rupestris | reverse complement strand
ATTTTGGTTTCTTTCCGTCGTGACGGCGCCTCAGACACAAAGGTACACGCCTCAGACACAAAGGTACACACCTCAGACACAAAGGTACACACCTCAGACACAAAGGTACACGCCTCAGACACAAAGGTACACACCTCAGACACAAAGGTACACACCTCAGACACAAAGGTACACGCCTCAGACACAAAGGTACACGCCTCAGACACAAAGGTACACGCCTCAGACACAAAGGTACACGCCTCAGACACAAAGGTACACGCCTCAAATCTGCGTCTCCTCCGGCGGCGTCGGATGCCCGGGTGTCATGTTTAACGGGCGCGACGCAACTCAAGAATAAAGACGAAGGTTTTTGCGCCCGACGTCTTCGTCGTCTGCGCTTGTTTCTGGATCTTTTCTCAAGTGATCGTTTCCTCCCGACCCCTTCGCCGACTATTCATCATCTGCGATGAATCGGTACCTGTGGTTGCTAATGTCTTGTTGTCGTCGGCAACCAGTGGCGTGCGTGCGTGTGTGTGTGCGTGTGTGTGTGTGTGTGTGTGCGAAAAAGCTAATTAAAATGAAAGAGATGTTTTTTCTTTTTAAAAGACGCCTGAATGAAGAAAGTACCGGGAGACAGCCAGCGAATGGGAGGCGGTGTTAAGTAGGAACGTGATATTGACCCGCAGGCAAACTGGTTTAATTTCATCATTTAAAACGTCGTCGCCACTCAACAATGAGTGGCGACACATTTGTGTGCTGCTCAGGACGGATTCACGAAGCGCAGCGCAGGTCGTACGGTACGCCGTCCAACATAGCGGCGAGGACGCCATCCGGGCCGACGTGTCCCGCCGTGATCGCGGTACGTTTGTAACGTCGCGTCGTCGAGTTTCGGGGGAACGCCGAGGCAACGCGGGCGGATGACGTGTTTCTTCCCGTCGCGCTCTCCTATGGGCCGCCTCTGTGTCGCTTCTGGTCTCATCGTCTCATCGGTTCTCGTGCTTTTGAGCGGTCAGTGGCAAATGAGGTCAAAGGTCAGAGGTCCTCTTGGGGGTGGGGGGGGGTGGTGGCATCACCTGGGCAACCGGAGACGACTTGACTTTGTGAAATGGCGGTCAACGCGTATCTTGCCCCCGTGAGTTAATTGGCGAGCGCACTGAATGAACGTACCGAATGCTAATCACAATTACAGTCGTCCAATTAAAGGGGACATGAATTACGCCACCCGGTGTGATTAACCATCGCAAGGCGTTTCACAATTACCCTGCGACTACCGTCTAGTGACATCACAAGTGGGAATGTCCACCTACTAGATGTATGACTACTAGATCAGTCTTACCAGCCGGCCCAGTGGACTGTACTGTACTGTACTGTACTGTACTGCACCGATGGGTAGACTGATCTCGTCAGCGTACATCTCGGTGGACATTCCCACTTGTGATGTCACTAGACGGTAGTCACATGGCACTCAAACCTGGTGCCGTAATATGTACTTTAAATTAACTGCAATTTACTTCTGAATAACATCGTCTGATAACATTACGTAATAATGATGCATAAAACTGGACTGGATGCTTGTGAGACCAGCGAGCTTCTATATATCATCAGGCTTTATTATTCCAGTGATATACAACATTGATATAAATGTTGTTTTGTATTTTAATTGGGAACTCATGGTAGCTCGGGTTTTGACATTTTAAAAGATAAATCTGCTTATTTCCCATCTTTATATTAAACATTTATCCTGCGCGAGTACATTCATTATTTGACCATTTTGTCTTTAAATGTCATTAAGATGTGACTCCTGCCGATATGAAGCCTCTGTGTGTTTGAACAATAGAGATAAAGTAGAGTTTGTGTTTTGCCATCAAAGCCTCACATGAGTAACTTTACAGTCTCTCCTAATGGACGTATTAGAAAAGTAATATTATATATACACCGTGTATATACACAAATATATATATTTTTAACAACCTCCATGTTTAGGGTTCTTATTGCCAACTTCGAAATGTGTGCAGCATTTTAACGCCGATGTTTGTCTGAGAAAAACACACTTACTGTACGCTAACAGTACACACACACACACACACACACACACACACACACACACACACACACACACACACACACACACACACACACACACACACTTAACAGCAGCCAGATTATTCTTATTTCGATTTCATTTACATGCAAATGTTGGCAAAAGCTCATTGAAAATCCAAATGTAAATCCTTACTTACACCTCAGTGGGGTGCAGGGACTCACGACATAAAATGAAAGTTAAAACAGGAGAGAGAGAAACAGCAAAGACTTTTACACGCGTACAGTAACTAACACACACACACACACACACACACACACACACACACACACACACACACACACACACACACACACACACACAGTGTTGCTAACTCTGAACAACAATGATTTATGATTTATTTAAGATACGATTTTCCCGTTTCTCTCACACAATTATAGCAAGATCAAAAAAACACTTTTTTTATGCTGATGGGAATATTACCGTGGAAGAAAAATGAAGTTTAATTCAACAACGAAACAACAACAAGAGCAAAAAACTCAACTTCAAATGCAAACTATTGTAAAATATTCATGCTCATTTAAATATGAAGATATCATAATCAAATCTATAAGGGAAGAGTTGTGTTGTTGTACTTTTTTTCAAAATGGCGTCTTCTTTAACATGAACAAAAGTCTCTCTGACACCCGGGGGGGGGCGCATTATCGGTCTTATTACAGCAATCAGTAAAAAATGTAGAAATCGTCCCTGGAACCGC
>PIJE02003107.1:25530-35530 GCA_002895965.2 Coryphaenoides rupestris | reverse complement strand
AAGGAGTAAGAGGAGGAGGAGGACGAAGAGTAAGGGGGAGGAGGAGGAGGAGGAGGAGGAGGAGGAGGAAGGGAGGAGGAGGGAGAGAGAGGAGGAGGAGGGAGGAGAAGAAGGAGGGAGGGGAGGAGGAGGAAGGAGGGAGGAGGAAGAGGAGGAGGAGGAGAGGAGAGGAGGAGGAGAAGGGGAGGAGGGGGAGGAGGAGGAGGAGGAGGGGGAGGAGGAGGAGGAGGAGGAGAAGGAGGAGGACGAGGAGTAAGGGGAGGAGGAGGAGGATGACGAGGAGGAGGTGGGAGATAGCTCAACCCCTCTGGTCTCGGGGAAATCACCGGCCGGTCGTCCATTTTTTATTTAGGTTTTCATTCTAAATTCCGGGTTTTCACGCGTCAGGAACGGAGAGAACAGCGACGCTATCTTCCTGACCTATTTGTGCGTCACTGAAATGTGCTGCCGGCTGTGCAGACTTGTGACACATAAGTGTGGCGGCGCACACATTCACACCACAGTTGACCCTTTTCTCTCCTCCGAGCAGTTGTAAGCCCGGCACCGTGACCCACTTGTGATGTCACAAATGATTAGGTTGTAACCTTCCAGCGGGCGGTATGATCAGTCAAACGGAGACCTCTGTCTTGTGCCCAGACGACGTCCGACGTCTCGGCTTCTCGGGTCGGATTAAAAAGGACAAGATGGCGCTTTTGAAGGTTAGACATCTCCCATAACTCCCCTTCTCTCATCTGTCTTTTAAGTGACGTGTGTGTGTGTGTGTCGCGTGTGACTAGAATGGAATGGGAATGGAAGTGTGTGTGAGTCTGTGTGTGTGTGTGTGTGTGTGAGTCTGTGTGTGTGTGTGTGTGTCTAATTCATCATCTGATCGACGATCAGAAAGCTTGAAAGGTTCGTTATTCCAGAGGACCCCAACGAAGTGCGGGGTTGAGTGTGAAGTCGCTTGGATGAGCTGTTCTCTCCAGAAAGCTTTTAAAGTTTTCAAAAAGTTTAAAAAAATGTGTGTTTTTTTAAGGGGGTGTACACAGAGAGGGCAGACGGTTATGGTGATGGCGATGCTGACCTCGTCTTCAGCACCGTGTGTGAGACAGGTGGGCGTGTGTGTGAGACAGGTGGGTGTGTGTGTGAGACAGGTGGGTGTGTGTGTGAGACAGGTGGGTGTGTGTGTGAGACGGAAGCGACGGTCGGTCGACTCGATTTTGTCCCGACGATGGAGTCCGGTGACTTTAGAAATGGTCGGAGGACCTGCAGAGCATTTATTCAACGGTTTGAACGAGTAGTCAACAAACACGATGATGATCCCAAAAGGTACAAAATGTAAAAAGACAAAAACAAATGAGAGAACACAACCGCCCAGAGCCTGAGAGATGTGTTGACGAGCGACGGATGGCCGACCTCCCTTATAAAAATAAATTAGCATTCATACGCTCAACACATCTCGTAATAATGAGGCCATCGCGTATTTTTTGAGCAACATGCACTCAGTTGATAACAAAATGTATTAAATAAAATATCCCCTCCCCCCCCCCCCCCCCCCCCCCTCTCTCTCCTCCACCTCTCTCCTCCTCCACCCTCCCTCCACCCTCCTCCCTCCCTCCACCTCCTCTCTCCTCCTCCACCCTCCTCCTCCACCCTCCTCTCCTCCCTCCTCCCTCCCCCTCCTCTCTCCTCCTCCACCCTCCCTCCTCCACCCTCCACTCCCTCTCCCTCACTCCTCCCCTCTCTCCCTCTCTCCTCCACCTCTCTCCTCCCTCACCCTCCCTCACCCTCCCTCCATCCACCCTCCATCCACCTCCACCTCCACCCTCCCTCCATCCACCCTCCCCTCCATCCACCCTCCATCCCTCCACCCTCCACCCTCCCCTCCATCCACCCTCCACCCCCAGCTCCAGGGGCTGGGATTTCATGTGAAGAGTGATGAAGAGAGTGGATTTCTCTCTCTCTCTCTCCTGACCCTGGTGGACAGCTCCCGCCAGAAGTGGACTGGAGTGATCCTGCTCCCCTCCAACCCCCTCGGACTATAAGGTGTCAGTCCAGATAGAAAGTCCCCGGGAGAGGAAACTCAATGACGGCGTCAATTGAGTCAATTTTAAAAGGGGATGCAGCTGAGAATGAACTCCGACCCCTGCTCTTTCTCCCGGGCCTCCCCTCCTCTCTCTGCTCCGCTGGCCGTGATTCAGATGGAGAGCAGAGGAAGGGTAATGCGAGGGCCAGACTGAATAACTACATAATGAATAACTAAATGAACGGAGATAATGGGGAGATTCGAGGACTGGAGGTGGTGGTCCCGGAGGTCCCGGTCTTCTTGTCCTCAACACGGCGTGCCGGAGAGACGGAGCGACGCGCGACACGGTCGATCTCGGACGTATTTTTAATTCCCACGTTTTTTGAGTGTAATTCTCCGCGTTACTTTTGGACTCTTTTGACATTGTCGTGTCATGTATATATATATATATATATATATAAAACTATACCGTGAACAACGTACAACACAAGCGGGAATTGATGCTAGAGATGGAGAGATGACATCCGGAAAATGATCATTGGGACCGACGACGCAATATTGTCAATATTGTATTCTGGCTGTCGATTGGTCAGGGAGGACGTCCTCCGTCTTCATCCAACAGTTCAGCCGAAGTTCAGCGATGGATTTCTATTCCCGGAGAAGAATAGCGGGAAAAAAATGACTGTTTTATAAAATGACGCTGAGATTTGGGTAACGGTTTATTTCAACCGATCACTTTTATATTCCGATGTCCCCGTTGCCTGTCGACCTCGACGGACCCGCCTCCTCCGATACCTTCCCTTGTCTTCGGGGCAGAATTGTAGATTCTCTTCTCCCGCATGCAAATGAAGAGAAAAAATGTCGAGTTCATTCTCCAGTCAGTCAGTCAGTCAGTCAGTCAGTCAGTCAGTCAGTCAGTCAGTCAGTCAGTCACTTACCCCTCAATCCTCCAGCATAGTACCTGTAATATTCCCAACGTGCAAAACTACTTCTCACGACTTACTTCTCAACACCATTGGCAACTTGTTTTGTTCACTGAATATCTTACCAATATTTTTCCTTCGGCTTATTCACTGTAAATTTGTACATTCTGTTGTTAATTCTAATTCTAATTCTATTGATATTCTTGTGCCGTCAGCATTTTGAGCAACCGCCGGCACAAGAATCTCCTTCAGGATTAATAAAGTTGGAGATAATTTCCCCGTCGTTCGCCAAAAAACGGTGAAACATGATTTAGCGTCGTTATCGACGGACGTCTGGAGTCAGTGAGATGTTTACTCTGGAGATGAGTTTGTCTGTTATCATGTTTGTTATCTCATCATTAGCGGGTTTTTAACGCGTTTTCGCTCATTTTCCGCTCATTCGCTGCTGTTGACGACGTTGGCCGGCGTATATTTGGAGACACAACAAGAACGACATAACTGTTGTTGTTGTTGTTGATGAAGCCCGGTAGTCGTCGCCGCGTAGACAAATACATCGGAAGTGAGTTGTGAGCTGTGGAATATTACTCATCGACTTGGACTGGCTTGAATGGACGGATTGGTGATCCTTGTGGGGGAGATTGTGCGGTGCGCTGGGTTTGGAGTCACCGTATATAAATTGGGCAGATTTGGTGCTTGAGTGCTGGAGAGTGTGTCACTGGAAGGTGTCCAGGACGTCCAGGCAGGCCAGAGACAGAGGGAGAGAGAGAGAGAGAGAGAGAGAGAGAGAGAGAGAGAGAGAGAGAGAGAGAGAGAGAGAGAGAGAGACAGAGAGACAGAGACAGATGATGATGATGATGATGATGATGACGAGGGGTAGGTAGGCGAGCCAGGCGTCCGAACCTCAACACACTGTCTGTGTGACAACAATATATTCTAAATGTCTCTCTCTCTCTCCTCTTGCAAGGGCCTTTGAAAAAATACGAAAAATGAACAAATATGAAGAAAAAAAAAAGCCAATTCATGAATGATTATGTCGATGTACTTATTGATGTATTATTTAATGTATTTGTTGATGTATTATTTAATGTATTATTTATTCATCTGCATGGTTTTGTAGGAAGACCAGATGAGCCGTGTGATCAAATGTCAAGTATATCGTGTACTAGCGTTTAAAATGGAAAATCTCGAACATTTCCGTTTCGTGCTCTTTGGTGACATTCAGCACATCTTTACTTACAGGAACATCATTGAGATTACCACCTTAAGAATGTGTTCATGTATTTAATATCGTCTGTTTATTTTTACTTTTGCATTTATTTTTTTATTGTAGTTTTCCGGAGGGACCGAGTGTACTGTTTTATCCGGGGCCTAAGTTAAGTGATTAGATTTTCTACGTTGTTTTCGTGAACGGCTTCTAAGTGTCGCTGATAGTTCTGCACTTTTGCTGCGGATGTTTTTCCCGACCCGACGCGGCGGCGGATGCTTTGTGTGCCGCCGCCGCCGCCGGGTCTTGTTAATGTGTTCCGTTTCAGAACACCGTGTTCAGTATTTATTTAACGCGACGGCGCTCCATCACTTTGAATATTAAAGTGCTAATTAACACGGGGGGCCGCCGCTCTCGTGAGTTTTTGCCGCCTTTTAAGATAAAAAAAACCACACACACACACACAGCAACGTAACAACGCGGCGGACGCAGTCAATTCTAAGCTGATATTCTCACACAGGGCATTCCGCTTACGAATAGCTGGGTGTGTGTGTGTGTGTGTGTGTGTGTGTGTGTGTGTGTGTGTGTGTGTGTGTGTGTGTGTGTGTGTGCTTGTGTGTGTGTGTGTGTGTGTGTAATGAGATAATGGACGCGAGCGTTTTCCCGCCATCGGCCAACTTGCCTTTTTTTTTATAATTGATCCTCAAATGGTTCTACTTCAGCAGCTTATGTTGCTGCGGAAATCGTTGTAATATTAACGTTTAGTGCTGAAGCCCTCTGAATACACTGGACCCTCTTTGTTTGCGGTGTGCCGTATATATATATATATATATATATAAGTATATAAGTATATAAGCGTTAACTTAATTTGTTGGCGAACTGACTTGCAGTTACTTACGGGTCGAGTCTTCTTGTCTGTTGAAGTGAAAAAATAATGTTCATGTGATTGGCCCCCGATGGACACTACTGCGTTATATTAACGTGCATCTTTTCTTTGCTTTTCTTTAAATTGCATAATTTTATTGCGTATTGCTTATTTATTGTATTTATGTATTTTATGAGGTCAACAGGCCGCCGTAGAGGTCAACAGGCCGCCGCAGCAGAGGTCAACAGGCCGCCGTAGAGGTCAACAGACCGCAGCAGAGGTCAACAGGCCACCGCAGCAGAGGTCAACAGGCCGCCGTAGAGGTGTGGGGGGGGGGGGGATGTGCTTGGACTTCTGTTGAATGTTCCTCACAGAATCACCCGCCGCTCGGTGTATTTATATATCAGATAATTTCCGGTGAACGTTAATAACGTCGTCACTCGTTGCTTGGCTGAGGTCTTTTGTTTTGATTGTTAATCTGAATAATATGAATCAGATGAAGAGCGCGGGCGCTTGCTACTATTATGCTAAAAGCTTCAACATCTTTTCCGACGACGAGCCGCGTTAATTTAATCTGTTTTTAATTAATCTTTTGAGGTGAAGTGATTTGGTCCGTTTAAAAAATACACAAAGAATCATCATTTTCATCATGTAGACCATGTATGAGCTGACTGCCCCCCATCACAGTATTAAAGGTACGACACGGAAATACCCTTGAATTCAGTTAACGTTGAGTTCAGTGATGCGCAAATATGGCAAACATACGTCAAAACACGGTGACAATCAATCTGATTTACCTGTCCCTCGACCATTCACTCGCGCCTTCGAGAACTCACGCGTTCTGAACCCTGTCACCTGCCCCCTGCCTTGCATGGTGAAATCAGAGCTCTATTTCGCAGAATCTGCGCTTCATATACTTACCGAAATAACTAATTATACAGAGAATATATCGTCAACATCCTCAGACCAGTGCTGTACTTAGCAGTACGTGGCTGTGACGAATAGAATTCCTTTTTTTGTTCCAGCTCGATTCCGAAGCGTTTCCCTCCCTCCCGAGTTGCCAGTCCCGGAGCTTCTAAGGCCTCTGCATGACGTGATGAAGTTAATGAAGAGGGGGTCGTGCTCACCCGACGCGTCACGCCAATACAGGTTCCACTCTTTCGCAGACAGGCGCTTAGGGGAGGCGCGTTTCACCCGTTTCTTCCACATGTTCCTGTATCAGGACCCTCCAACCGAACAGACCAACTCTGGCCATCGTTCTTTTCTACAACTCCCTACAGCTCCCTTAACCATGATAACTATATTACCACGTATCGATTCTCACTATCTAAATATGACTCAATGTTCCTGTATTGGACCCCCCGACATGTGTATTATTACTATGATTATACTATATTATATATTATATATATATTATATATTATACAGGAAAGGTCCATGATGTCAACGTTCACTTTGATTGCAGTACATGGAGGTTGGAACGGGTTGAGGTTCTTTTATATTCTCAGATTCTCATATTCTCATATTCTATTCGTCATGTACTGCGGAACGTTCCGATCTTTGACTCATTCTCCACGTCCGCTCGTCATGAATCCAACTGAAAACCCGTCGATATGAGAAGACGGTTTCCGTTCGACGTATCTTGATCAGTTTATTGAAATTTGTATCAGTAAACGGCTCGTAAACGGCATTTGCAGACACAGACAGACAGACAGACAGACAGACAGACAGACAAAGACAACAACAACAACAACAACAAAGAGCACACCTTGTCAAGGCGTCTTCAGCTGTCTCGCTGAGTCCTGTCTCTCTCTCTGTGTGTTCTGTCTGTAGCTTTATAGACACCGTGTTGCCTCGACGTTACGTTCGCTCCGCTCCCGCTTCCACCAAACCCCCAATCATCGCTGTCACACTCAAAATGTAATGTTCTGATGTGCTGGAACCCTATGGACACATACAGGGAGCCATGGGAACTATGGCTGTGTGTGTGTGTGTGTGTGTGTGGAGACAACACACAACACACACACACACACACACATGCGTACACATGCAGACAGACACTAACAAAAGGACAGAAACGCACACACACACACACACGCAGACAGACACTAACAAACAGACACACACACACACACACACACACACACACACACACAGACAACACACATGACAAAGACACACACACAACACACACAACACACACACACAAACACACACACACACACACGCATGCAGACAGACACTACTAAAAAGCAAGACACACACACACACAGAAACACACACAAACACACTGTGTTTGAGATCATAAGATGAGTCGCCTGAATCAGTTGGAGAAATAGCAAACATCACTGTGACAGAAAACCCAGCATGTCAATCTCTCTCTCTCTCTATCTCTCTATCTCTCTCTCTCTATATATATAAATATATATATACGTATATATACAGTATATATATATATATACAGTATATATATATATATACAGTATATATATATACTGTATATAAGCTTTCTTTATTTGCTTCGTGTGACTTCTCGCTGAAAGCCCAAGATGGCCAGCCGACAAACACACGAAGCCCCATAGATGGGCTGAAACCCAAGTGAAGCTTATTTGTGCCGATTCACAATACCGAACGCTCGTGTTATCGTCCAAGCTAACCACCCATGCTCTTCGCCGAAAGTGAAGCGTGAGTGCCACCCAGCAGACCGCATCGAGGATTCCTTATACTGCGAAAAGCTAATATATTTTACACTCTTCGCGTGTAAGGAAGACACTCTCCACGAAAGCGATTACTTCCAGTACGGCTGGCGGTGATGACCAAGGGCAACATACAGAAGCTACTGGCTGTGTGCGGAGACCGTCGTGCGGGTTGATGACTTGAATCTACCGTTCTGTAGCCACGACAGCCAACGTTATTTAATAAATTGAATGAGTGAACATATGAAAAACGAAGACACATCCCTTCTCGCCTGCATTTTAGTATAGACACTCTATACTCCTCCCCTAAACACCGTCGCTCATACGCCTCTCGTTGGACGCATGAGAGTAAAGAGAGAGGAAAAAAAAAAAAAAAGAGAAGAGAGAGAGAGAGAGAGAGAGAGAGAGAGAGAGAGTTCTTCATGAAAATTATCGTCTGATTATTCAATAATAATCATTTAATATTCTCTGGGCACAAGGCAAAGAAAACCCATGTGTCCACCAGATCATATCCAATTATAACAGCTCTCTCTCTCTCTCTCTCTCTCTCTCTCTCTCTCTCTCTCTCTCTCTCTCTCTCTCTCTGTCTCTCTCTCTCTCTTCGCTTCATCTTTCTCTCTGTCTGTGTTTTCTGTGTCTCTCTCTCTCTCTCTCTCCCGAGTACGCCGTTGACGCAACAGACTCCCTCACACCCCACACACACACACACACACACCCCACACACACACACTCACACACACACACACACCACACACACACACACACACACACACACACACAACCTAGACTCACTCCTCCTTTCCCTCCCTTCCTCCCCCCTCCTCCCTCTTCATCCTCCTCCTCTTCCTCTTCCTCCTCCTCACCTTACTCCTCATCCTCCCTCCCTCCTCCTCCTCTTACTCCTCCCTCTCCTCTCCTCCTCCTCTCTTCCTCCTCCTCCTCCTCCTCCTCCTCTCCTCCTCCTCTCCTCCTCCTCCCCTCTCCTCCTCCTCCTCCTCTTACCTCCTCCTCCTCTCTCTTCCCTCCTCCTCCTCTTCCTCCCCTCCTCCCCTTACTCCTCTTACATTTACATACTCTCTCCTCCTCCCTCTTTCTCCTCTTCCTCTTCCTCTTCCTCCTTCTCCTCCTAACAGACAGACAGACAGACAGACAGACAGACAGACAGACAGACAGACACACAGACAGACAGACACACAGACAGACACACAGATAGACAGACAGACACACAGACTCACACACACACAGACAGACACACAGACAGACACACACACAGACAGACACACAGACACACACACACACAGACAGACAGACACACACACAGACACACACACACACACAGACAGACAGACACACAGACACACACACACAGACACACAGACAGACACACAGACAGACAGACACACACACACACAGACACACAGACAGACACACACAGACAGACAGACACACACACAGACACACAGACACACACAGACACACACACACACACAGACACACACACAGACACACACACACACACACAGACACACACACACACACACAGACACACACACACACAGACAGACATGCACAGAACAAGCAGTGAGTTCTGCATCAAAAGTGTTGTCGGAGAGACGGGGTGTTTTGTTCAGTTGAGTTTTATGGACGGAGAACTTTCCCATGAATATAACCACGATATATAATATATATATATACATATATATATTATATATATATATTATATATATATAATATATATACCAGACTACAACATGAACCTCTGTCTGGGTACACAATCGTGTAACTGATGATTAAACTGCATTACCCCTCCTCCTCTATCTTTCTATCTATCGCGTGTCTTAAGTGTTTCATGACGACGTTATCGTCAATGATTTACAAATGGCGGTTGAATTCAATTCCTCAGACGATTCCATGATCTTAAGCGCGAGCAATCAAGTCGTGCCATCGATTCACGGTGATTGGAAAATAAAAGTTCAAGTTGCTTCAATCAGGTGCAGAGCTGGACGCCCGGACCGCCCGGTGTGTCTACTAGACCCTCGTTACGTATTCAACACCTTCCTCTCTCTGTCTTGTTCATTAACCCTCCAGAAACCATGAGGAGGAGGAGGAGGAGGTGGAGAAGAAGAAGAAGGAGGAAGAGGAGGAAGAGGTGGAGGAGGAAGAGGAGGAGGAGTAGGATGTGGAGGAGGAGGAGGAAGAGGAGGAGGTGGAGAAGAGGAAGATGGAGGAAGAGGAAGAGGAGATGGAGGAGGAAGAGGAGGAGGAGTAGGAGGAGGAAGAGGAGGAGGAGAAGGAGGAGGTGGAGGA
>PIJE02003107.1:18030-20530 GCA_002895965.2 Coryphaenoides rupestris | reverse complement strand
GAAAGAGAGAGAGAGAGAGAGAGAGAGAGAGAGACATCACGTGAGGAGAGAGAGAGAGAGAGAGAGGAGAGAGAGAGGAGAGGGAGAGAGAGAGGGGGAGGGGAGAGAGGGGAGAGAGAGAGAGAGATAGAGAGAGGGAGGGAGAGGGGGAGAGAGAGAGGAGAGGAGGGAGATAGGGAGAGAGAGAGAGGAAGACAGATCTTCATTGTGAGAAGGAGAGAGTGAGAGAGAGACATCTTCACTGTGAGGAGAGAGAGAGAGAGAGAGAGAGAGAGAGAGAGAGAGAGAGAGGGGAGATAGGGAGAGAGAGAGGGAGAGAGATCTTCATTGTGAAGAGAGAGTGAGAGAGAGACATCTTCACTGTGAGGAGAGAGAGAGAGAGAGAGAGCGAGAGAGAGAGAGAGACATCTTGACTGTGAGGAGAGAGATAGAGAGAGAGAAAGAGACATCTTGATTGTGAGGAGAGAGAGAGAGAGAGAGAGAGAGAGAGAGAGAGAGAGAGAGAGAAGAGAGAGAGAGAGAGAGAGAGAGAGAGAGAGAGAGAGAGAGAGAGAGAGAGCGAGAGAGAGAGTCATATTCACTATGAGAAGTAGAAACACACAGTCCTTATAACCTTTTCATGGACACGCAAATGATGACACACACACACACACACACACAGGTGTGTGTGTGTGTGTGTGTGTGTGTGTGTGCGTGTGTGCGTGTGTGTGTCTCGCCAGGAGACATCCCGGCTCTGAGGAGACATGTTGTGTGTTGTTTGCTGCTGCTGCTGCGGAGGCGCGCTCACTTCAGTCCTCCTCATCCTACCTTGAGTGTTATTCGTCGCCTCTGATTGGTTGTCTGATTGAGACACTCAATCAGATCAAGATCAGAGACGAGGTGGGAGTCTTACCTGCGGCGGTCTCGCTTATTATTCCATCTCTTAATGTTGCCCTTTACCTCCTGTGTGTTTTACACAGGTGTGTGTATTTTCATGGCTTTTATTTTGTTTTATCGTTGTGTTTTTACTGTGTTTGTTTTTTTTACTGCTAAGCACGTTGTAACTGCGTTTTGAAAGGTGCTATATAAACTTTATTATTATTACTATTATTACTTTGCCAAAGATGACTGACTGGGGGAAGCGCTCCCATAAGAATTGATCGGATATTACGAACGGATTCAGTTACGATAGTTACAAATTCATCGATATTACAACCCCTCCCCCTCCCCCCCGCCCCCACCCACCCACTGGGACATAATGGTCCTGATTTCAGGCGTTCACTTTTAAATGATTATTACACCAGTCAAACTCCTCCCAGTAGAGCGGCGTTACGCAAAGTTTAATTTGGGGAAATATTCAATTGGGTTAATCCGATAATCCGACTAAAGGCTGTCGACAAACTGTTGTTACGGTGATGCTGGGATTACCGAGATGAATGAACACATTACTTTATCCTCCGCTGTGATCCAACCACACAGAGGATTATCAGACACCACCGCCGCCACCACCACAACCACCACCACCACCATCACAACCACTAAACAGTGTTTTAAAAGTCTAGAACAGGGATCTCAAACCTTTCTTCACCAAAAACCCAGAGGGGACCCCAGAGCTACTTAGGTCATCGTTCCAAGCGGTTCCAGAATCTCGAGTTTTTTGAGCATCGCAAGCGGGAGCGTCGTCCGTCACCCAGATGTACGGTGGACAGATCAGCCTACCGGTTGCCGCGGTCCACTGGGTCCACTGGTCGGCTGATCTATCCACCGTACCGCACGGTGGATAGATCAGCTCATCACGCTCACACCTGTTGGTCTGTACAGTAATACGTCTCCTTGTTAAAAGACAGAGACAGCTTAGAGACGCTCGTTAGAAGCGGCGACCTTAACGTCGACCATCTTACCACGGAGATAAACGCGGCGCATAATTACACGCATCCGGGGGACGTCGGTTTCTCTGCAGTCGACGCTCCCGAGCGCGTCAACGAGATATTTATAACGTCCGGACGCGTCGTCGTTAACATTGACGACGACGGCGCTGTGAGAGTGGGTCTGGGCGACCTCATCCCCATTGCTAAGCACGGCTTTATTTGGTATGTTAATCTCCTTGTCCTGTGTGGGAAAAATCCATAATAGTGTTGTTGTGTGTTTCCAAGTTTACCAGCTAAAGAATAAATGTCAAATTGGCCCGTCAAGAGGAGGGTCAATGAGCACATAATTGGCTATTAACGGCGTAGAAACAAACTGGGGCCAGCGCGAGTAAATTGTAAAAATGCGGCTGCAAAGGCTTCAAATTAACATTGTGCAGACTGGCCGCTGTATAAAAGACACTTACATTAATGTCTCTCTCCGGTAGAATGTCTCCGTAGCCAACCAGGAGACAACAATGTGTAACTCCGCCCCTTATAGCATCGTCGGATCGCTGGATCACCTTTGTGACCCCGTTTGAACCGCGGCGAACCATTCGAACCGGGACAAGAAGGTTCAAGAACAGTTTCCACCCGCAGGCAGTGTTGCCCACTGA
>PIJE02003107.1:8030-13030 GCA_002895965.2 Coryphaenoides rupestris | reverse complement strand
GGGAATAAGCGTTCCATTGTACTTGTTACACGTGACAATAATGAATCTTGAATCTTGAATTTTGCCGTCAATTTGGCTCCAACCGACCAATCGTGTGAACATTTTGAAATCCGTCGAGAACGCAAGCTGCCGAACGTCGACGTATTCCGAGATTTTTCCGAGTATTTAGACGCAACAACAAACAAAGTGACCGGATGAAGCAAAAGGTAGAGCAAAAAAAATACATACATACATACATACATACATACATACATCCATCCATCCATCCATCCATCCATCCATCCATACATACATACACACATACACACATACATACATACATACTACTTCATACATTCCTTTACTTGGAAAAACTTCTGAAGTTGTGGATGTTGTACTTCACACGTTTCACTTTATTTTGCATAACTGTGAGTAACTTCATCACCTGGCGACGACACCTCCACCCACATGAAGCTGTACTGTTCGTCACGTCCTACGTCGGGGTCCCGGCGTTTTATTTCCAGACCACGGAGACCGCTAACGACCGCTCGGCGTTTTCAACCTCCACGGTGACGAGAGGCTTTATTACAAACATGCACGCGGTGTGAGAGCTCACATTTTAAATTGGATCGATTAATTTCTCGCGGAAATCGAATAGAACGTCCGCGCATCGTTCCGGAAATATAACTCCTCGGCTAACCCTCTCTCACCGCTGGTAATTGGACGGAGATGGAGTACGAACACCAACGGGACACATACACTCGCGCTTACTTTTTTGCTTTCAAATTGGCTCAAAGTGTTCCTGCCTTAATTGCGGTTTAATTGAACACTCATTAAGTGAAGGATGTTATATGTATTCTATATATTATATACAACATATGATACGTCTTGTCAGTATAAGTAAGTAATAGGTTGTATGCTATGCAATCACTTTACTTATGTGTGTTCGTACATCTCGGTACTTGGTAGTCAAATCTTATTGTACCATCAGCCGACCTACAGCCTCACCTGGCCCAGTTAGAGTCTGGGGAGCGCTGGCAGACCAACTGCACCAGTTACCATCGGATCATTCAGTTCACAACTTAAGCAGAACTTAACCGGCTGGAGGGCTACTTTCAGAGTAGAGATATACTTTATATATATATAAATATATATATATATATATATATACACAGTATATATTGCCTGTCAAACTTTTGAGTGAGGCGGCCTCCACACTTTGCCAAGATGGATCAGGTCTTATTTATCCACGGGCGTTGAACAGACCTTTGCGCTGCTGCCAGACTTCTACCTCCCGACCTTCAGACCTTTTGACTCTTTCTGGCTCCAATGGTCACCGCTCAGCTCCTCCACGCCGGGCTGGTTGCCGCACTTCCTCGACTCTAACAGACAAACTGTTCCTCGGCGCAGGCTTGGAGCGTCGCTTTCCAGTTGTGAACGATGAAATAAAATATACGCAGGCCTGCCTATCACCTATCACACTCACACCTGGAGGTGGGCCCCTTTAATTCCAGAAATTAAAATGTTAGATTTTTAATAAAAGCAGGCAGGACCCTGATACTTTAGTGCTAACTGAACCCTGGCTGGAGAAGTCAATACAAGGACCAGAGGTTTTACCACAAGTCACAGGCAGGCGGTTGCTTAGCTTTGTCCCGTCTGCCTCATTTTTGAATTTGCGTCTTTTTTTTTAATATCGTTCCGAAAATATGTTTCTTATCTTGTCACTCCAAACTAATGACTTAGGGTTTCCCACGGCCGTCTCTCTCTATATACCGGCGAGACGGCGAGCGACTCCAAAATGGCCGACTGCCTCCACAGACAAATTAACTTTTCATATCAGAATCTGCCTTCAATTTGACTTCCAAAAATATCGGCTTCTGTTAATCTTACTGTGGGAGTGTGTGTGTGTGTGTGTGTGTTTGGTGGCTGGCTGAATTAGCCTCTCCTGGCCCAGTTAGAGTCTGGGGGGTGGGTGGGGCTACAGCCTCTCCTGGCCCAGTTAGAGTCTGGGGTGGGGTGGGGCTACAGCCTCACCTGGCCCAGTTAGAGTCTGGGGGGTGGGTGGGGCTACAGCCTCTCCTGGCCCAGTTAGAGTCTGGGGGTGGGTGGGGCTACAGCCTCACCTGGCCCAGTTAGAGTCTGGGGTGTGGGTGGGGCTACAGCCTCACCTGGCCCAGTTAGAGTCTGGGGGGGTGGGTGGAGCTACACACCTGTGGTGCATTGGCTCATCAGTGCACCACAGGTTAAGTCAGCCACCAGCACACACACACACACTCAGGAGAGCGCTAGCATGCTATCTAGTTAGCGTCTGCTCTGTCAGTTCATTTCATCACCAGACTGTTGAACACCACCGCTACCTGCCTGTGTCCGTGGAGGAGCCCCAAAGAAGCCACACGATGTGGCATTGTGGCAGGAAGATGTGTTACGCACTCATAATAAAGTCCTACTGTAATATAGGCTAATATAATACAACCGTAATAATTAATACCACACATCTATGAAATCAGACGGTGGCCGGTCTCTATGGAGACGTTTTCCGACGACGCATGGAGCCTAGAATCCGATGACGACAAAACTTTCATCGATGAAGAGAATGTAAAAACGGATGAAACATTTAAAATACACACGAGTGACTTTCAACAGAATCGAAAGCGAAAATTCTTCAAGAGAATCATTTCCGGCGCGGTTGTGTGCTTAATGTCCTGAGAGCCTGAGATACACACACACCGCAATAAACCAGTTCAGAAACTGGGAATAAAAACGTCAGGCAGACTTCCAAGCGGTCCAAGTCACTGCGGTCTCGCGGTGTTACTGGAACGGCCGGAACCGGACGACCGCTTTTGTCCAAATTCTTGATCAAAAAGCTCTACTTTTGTCTTGAGAGAACTAAAGGTGACGTACTCATAAAGAAGAAGCTATGATTGTGTTGAGGAACACAGAGAAGGACCTCACCGTGGTCCTCGCCCGGGGGCGGCCAGGTCACTGAATGACGGTGGCGGTGGGAGTCTATAAATCTGTCACGTCTGATTCCTCCGCTGAGGATTCATAAATTGATTATGTGATGAAAGTGATTATAAACCAATACTGTAACTCAGAGCCGCTGATCTTGGGCGATCTCAACGTACGTCGGCTGACTGCTGTGTCCCAACCAACCGAAGGATATGTGCAGAAGTCCCAACCTTCTGCAAATAATGATTGATCCTGCCGGGCCTAACAACAGCATGTGTTGTTAGGGTCAGATAAACTAAGATACAAATTAGAAGTAGTGTTCTGGCATATTTTCAACTTGTCCATAAAATAGCCACAAGTGTAGAAGACGTAATCAGACTTCTTTGACTGGCTATGCAAATGAATTGATTCCCCAACGTTCCCCTAAGTGTGTACACGTGACGGTGTAATTAAAAAAAACACTAAACGAGAAATCACGATGAGATTTTAATGAGTTTGTCCGGCTCGGCTGTACAGAGACATGAACGGAGGACACTCGTGTTTTAATTGGAAATCACGGCCAGCGATGTGTTTCTCTGAAACTTTTAATAACCTTCATTTTCCCTCGGCTCTCGAGAGTCAAGTGTGCAGCGTGTACAGTACAGTACACTGGAGGTCATCTACATTTAAGAAGCGTAAGCCTAACAAATAACATTCAAGGTCCGGCATGTACCGGAAGAATCATGAATCCGTTCAGGGACTACATGTAGGATTTTACAGCACAAATCTCTTTAAATCACCAGTTTGTGAGCAGGTTGTGGTTGAGAAGTTAAAACACGAGAGATTCCCCCGACTCTCTCTGTTGCGTAGAACAGCTTCTGGGCTGATTTCTCTTACCTTTAAGATAAGATAAGATAAGATAAGATAAGATAAGATAAGATACAACTTTATTCATGCCGAAGGAAATTATTTTGCCAGTGGTTGCTCAAAAATACCAACAACATAAGAATGGAAACAATCAAATAATACATACAGTACATGTACAGTGAATAAGATAAGTAAGGTAAGATATTTAGTGAACAAAACCAGTTGGCAATGTTATTGAGAAGTAGTAGTGAGAAGGACCTCCATCTTGGATCTGGGGGGTTAACAGCAGACCTGGGCGCTGTGTTGCCGCGGCAACAGAGCGGAGCCTTATATACAGCACGGGGCTATCAGGCTATCACACAGCTAGCCTGACTGGCAGCATAATGGTGGTGGAGGCGGTGGCGGCGGTGGTGGTGGTGGCGGTGGGACCGTCATTTGCATAGCCAGTCAAAGAAGTCTGATTACGTCTTCTACACTTGTGGCTATTTTATGGACAAGTTGAAAATATGCCAGAACACTACTTCTATATTTTTATCTTAGTTTATCTGACCCTAACAACACATGCTGTTGTTAGGCCTGGCAGGATCAATCATTATTTGCTGAAGGTTGGGATTTTTGCACATATCCTTCGGTTGGTTGGGACACAGCAGTCAGCCGACGTACGTTGAGATCGCCCAAGATCAGCGGCTCTGAGTTACAGTATTGGTTTATAATCACTTTCATCACATAATCAATTTATGAATCCTCAGCGGAGGAATCAGACGTGACAGATTTATAGACTCCCACCGCCACCGTCATTCAGTGACCTGGCCGCCCCCGGGCGAGGACCACGGTGAGGTCCTTCTCTGTGTTCCTCAACACAATCATAGCTTCTTCTTTATGAGTACGTCACCTTTAGTTCTCTCAAGACAAAAGTAGAGCTTTTTGATCAAGAATTTGGACAAAAGCGGTCGTCCGGTTCCGGCCGTTCCAGTAACACCGCGAGACCGCAGTGACTTGGACCGCTTGGAAGTCTGCCTGACGTTTTTATTCCCAGTTTCTGAACTGGTTTATTGCGGTGTGTGTGTATCTCAGGCTCTCAGGACATTAAGCACACAACCGCGCCGGAAATGATTCTCTTGAAGAATTTTCGCTTTCGATTCTGTTGAAAGTCACTCGTGTGTATTTTAAATGTTTCATCCGTTTTTACATTCTCTTCATCGATGAAAGTTTTGTCGTCATCGGAT
>PIJE02003106.1:42500-47452 GCA_002895965.2 Coryphaenoides rupestris | reverse complement strand
GAAGAGAGAGAAGGGGGGGGGGGGGGAGGCGGCGAGAGAAAGAAAGACGGGGGTGGGGGAGGGGGAGGGGGAGGGGGGTGGGAGGGGGCGACCACATAACAGATTGGAGCGCTCTGGGGGGCACACAGATGAAAGAGCCTCGCAGATGAGGAACAGTGTCTGGGCCTCTCTCTGTTAAGTACAGAGTCTCAGTGTGTGTGTGTGTGTGTGTGTGTGTGTGTGTGTGTGTGTGTGTGTGTGTGTGTGTGTGTGTGTGTGTGTGTGTGTGTGTGTGTGTGTGTAAAATGTAAAAGTAGCACATTGCGGGCAATAATCATACAGTAATGCCAAAGTTTTCTCATGTTCGGACCGTTCCATTGCGAGTCTATCTGTTGCCAAGCTGCGTGTTCTCACTACATTACTACAAAATAGAATATAAAAACAAACATCATTTAATCTAGAATAGAATAGAATAGAATAGAACTTTATTAATCCCGAAGGAAATTCTTGTGCCAGGTTGCATAGCGATACAGTACAAAAGCCACAGATTGATAAAATAATCGAACGTATGTGCAAATTACAGTTAAATATACAAATATGTGGGCAAGATAAGATATTCCGACCGGCGAGAAAACAATTTGGCAGAAATGAAGTGAAAGTATTACTGCTACTTCTTCAATATCTTCCATGACTCCACTTTTCATTGCCTCCGCAGGCGAAGCCCGGGTCAAATCCCACTCAAAGGGCAGGAAGCGTGGTACTAACCGCCTCCAGGGGTCAGCCGGTTCGATTCCTGCTTTCGTCTCTGAAACAATGTTAAAAAAAAATGTTACCTTCTTTACCTCACCCTATATTTTTATAGCTTCAGCCTTGCTAGGACTATAGACCGACTGTTAAATTTGTAAATCTGTTATTTTCTTTTTAATATTCTACTGTTTATTTCTCTATTGTATTATTACGGCACAATAATTATCTTCGGGATCAATAAAGTTCTATCTTATCTTATCTTATCTTATCTTACACTGCAAAATGGTTCTAGGAAGACGTGAATCGCATTAGCTCCAGAACACACACACACACACACACACACGCACACACTTCCGTCCGATTTCCTTCCTCCATCATTTCACGGTAATCATCGTAAAATGTTTCCGCAACGATCTATTCTCAAAAACACTTTTTTTGAATACATTTTTACGAGCATTGATGAGGTGTTGGCGCAGAGAAAGCCTATTGGCTAATTAAATGTCAGCCAGAGAGTTAACTTACAGCACCCAACAGAGGAGGAGGAGGAGGAGGAGGAGGGGGAGGAGGAAGAGGACGGGGGAGGTGGATTAATCAGCCATGACAGTTGGGTTTGTCTGAACTGACAGTGGGTATACAGTGAGCCTATAGCTGGGCACCTGCGTACGGAAGCAGCCGGTCTGTCCTCACAGCGGTCCGTACGAAAACACAAAGACTGGAGAACAGACTGGAACAAAAAGAAAAAGAAACGAAAGACAAAAAGACCAAAAAACCGCAGCCGGACTCACTCAGACAGCCTGAGCACTCCTCCTCTTCGTCGTCACCACCGCCACCGCCACCGCCGTTGTCATCTCAAACCAGCTCATCCGAGGTGTGCTGGGAGCAGTGGTCGGTCCTTGCTCATTAAACACCACCGCCAGAGAGAGAGAGAGAGAGAGAGAGAGAGAGAGAGACACAGATAGGCCAGTGCAGGCCTGTGGTAAGTGCAACCCCGGGTTGGATGCCCGGTTGCCGTGGTGATGTCCAACTCAACGGTGACACCACAGATCAAGGGCGGTCCTTTAAGCCTTCACACAGGTTACATATACAGTATATCGCATATCGATATCAAATAGTGAATTATATAGTAAGTATACACGCACATCTTTTTTTTTAATTGCATCTTTAGGCAGCTTATTTTTGTTACTATACTTGGTGATATAAGGTATTTTAGCATCTTTTTTTAAATTTCTATGTTTTATTGTTATTCAAGTCATGTTCCAATTGTGCACCAATTGCACAAAAAGCACTTCCCCTTGGTTTTGCAAAAACTAAGGCCAATAAAAGGCCGTTTCTGATTCTGGTACGGTAGATCTGAGAAATTCTGAATCAAAAATTGGCATCTGTTGCTTTTGTATTGACTTGTGCACACACCACACACACCACACACACAACACACCCACACACACCACACGCCGCTCGACAAAGCAGACCGAATCAAAACTCGTTGCTTTCAAAAGCGTGGCGGGTCTCGATACAGAATCAAAAAAATCGACCGCAGAGTTTGACAGAAAGCACGGTTTAAAAACATCAACTTTCGTGAGAGAAGCGAGAAAAAAGGCGAAAAGCTTTCAAAGGGACGACAGAGCGAGTCTATAAGTGCGAAGCCTTGAATGGGATTTGGCGAAGCATCCTTCCATCGAGGGCACGGACGGCATCGCCTTAACGGCTTCAATGGGAAAAATGCGCGGCGAGATAAAGCATAAAGCAGACAGTTGTGCAAGCTCTAACCAGGCGTGTCGATAATCACACCTCACGGAAGGGCTGGTACAGAGAGACACTGTGGGAAAAAAGAAACACATTTCTCACACACAAGCTAGACACACACACACACACACACACACACACACACACACACACACACACACACACAAACAAAATAGAAAAGCCCCGACTAAATAAATAAGCCCCGACTGCAGTTTTGGAGAAATGAAAGGAGTTTGCCCAATCCTCCCCCCCCCCCCCCCCCCCCCCCCACCACCACCACTTCCAGGATGATTTGGCCCAGCGGTAGGAACATCATGCATCTCTCATTCCATTTATTATGTACAAAAATGTACCTGGAAACAAACCAAAGATCATTAAAGGGGAGACAATTATTAATTATTGATTTACAAAGTGTTGTGTGTGGTGTGTGTGTGTGTGTGTGTAAGTGCTTATTTACTCTCGTTAGCTTCGTTATTTTTACATTTTAGATATTCTTCTGTGATCATCATTACATTTAATGTGACGCGGTACAAGCAAATCAATACAATTCACGCCCACGTGTGACAATAAGTGATTCACATGTATGACACACGATTCATGTAACACCGTCCTGCAGCACACGCTAAGTGGACCAGCTCACGCTAAGCAGGCGGCAGACGAAGGTGATTATTATGTTTCCCTCTCAAACGCGGGGATTTGAAATGCGTCGTCTCCTTCTCATTCTTTACATATCTCTGAAGTCTCAACTATCGGGACTGAGCTGGAGATGGAAATGCGTGAGTGTGACGGAGCGAGGACAGCTTCCATCACAGAGAGAGAGAGAGAGAGAGAGAGAGAGAGAGAGAGAGAGAGAGAGAGAGAGAGAGAGAGAGAGAGAGAGAGAGAGAGAGAGAGAAATGCGCTAATTGTTCGGCGTGCCAGCTAAATGAGTCCGCGGAGCACAAAACGTCGCCAGTCATTCAATGAGAGAATGCATCAAGCGCACAACGCCGCCTCGTTTCCAAAGCTGTAGCAGATGAGGCAAGAAGGCACCGCAGGCACAAGGCGGGGAGGAGCACGCCCTATTCGTTGTCCAATACGGACTTGTTTGGCCGTATCGAGCATTTCACACCCGGGGGAAGAGGCCATGGAGGACCGACGGTCTAGACCGTTGGCGCACGTGGGGAGCGCCAACGCGAGTACAGCCAAGACAGGTTTGTATTTAATTTAATTTGGATGTTATTTGTTTGTTTATTTAGTTAGGAGAGAGAGAGAGAGAGAGAGAGAGAGAAAGAGAGAAAAAGAAAGAAAGAGAGAAAGAGAATGCATCCCTCACATTCATTCTAATGACGCCGGGACATTCGCGACTGACGGACGGAAAAACACGGACAGATTACGTTTGAACGAAAATACTCGTGTAGCCGACGTGATCGCAGTTAGAGCGGCGTGCGTCTTTCCTTCCGTCCGTTCGTCCATTATGTATGTATGTATGTATGAATTTATTTATTTATTTATGCTGGCAATTTAGCAATTATGAAACTCGTTCTATTAGCCTCAGAACTATGACAGAGAGGGAGAGGAGTGGGAAGAATGCGGGCATTGGGCGACAAAGACAGAGGAGAGCGAAAGCTGACGAGTGGTTTCTGATAATCTTTACCACGAGAGCGTGTACTTGCTGGTCATCCTTAGAGACAGGGAAGAATGGATCACTGCTATTAGTAGAAGAATCGCTATATGTTGGGGATTAGAAAAAGGGGACAGGACGACGCAAATTATGGACACGAGACGGATCAATGGTAAAATGGAGTGGTGATGTGTTGAGATAGTAGGAGGCTGCAAGACTGATCATGAGCAACTAGATGTGCCGACGGAGGGATAAAGAATGGTCAGCCGTCCCGGTATGGGGCGTCCGGAGCAGGATCGGGCTACACCTAAGGAATTAACGTAGAGGATACGTCATGAGCTGCAAGCTGAGGAGTCAGGCCCTTGATGGATGTGTACTCAGAGGAGCTCACTAACATGTGTATCATCTCACGTTAGTGCTCTCACACCTCTGCTATGTGAGGGTACAACGTGCTGATCAGTTACTCCTCGCGCCACGGACGGACCGGACAGCCCCAATCAAACAATAATACCGGCTGGCTGCTCAACGTACAGCTGGGACCTAACAAAACAAAAGACCAAGTCCCTGATAGTTATGCAGGCGGAGGGTTTCCAGGGCTCCCTCTGAAACACACCTGGCTCTCCGATGTGGCTGCCCTGGCGAAAGGTCATCTCCATATATCTGGCGACCTCTGTCACACGGCCTCTAATCATTATTCTGCTGTCGGGGAGCAGGGGAGAATTCTCTGAGGGGGGCGGACCGCCGCTTTAAAGAGCCATTCAGAACCCGAGGAAAACATGCACACAAGTGTGTGTGTGTGTGTGTGTGTGTGTGTGTGTGTGTGTGTGTGTGTGTGTGTGTGCTGTGTTTGTGGGAGCGTGTGGAAAAAGATAGATGGATG
>PIJE02003106.1:0-40000 GCA_002895965.2 Coryphaenoides rupestris | reverse complement strand
GATACTTAGAGAATAGGTAAATATATTTATCTTGAATCATCCCTTCAGTGCACATTGTGAAAATAAAAGAATTCAATCTTTGAGAGGAAATGATTTGCTCGAAAGAACTCTCTTCCAGTCCCAGCTATGGTGAGGGGGTATCGAGCTTGGACATCGTAACGTCACGTCCCAATGACCACGCCGCCATTTTGTGAGCATAGGAGCATTGGAATGTTAGTTGTTATGTCGCGAATAATGTTTATTTGGTCATTGTTCCGTAATTAATCATGTCAATTAGATTAACATGAGGGGGAGACAGTAATGTGTTTGAAACGGCCACAGCATTTCTCATGCGAGACGTAGCAACACAGCATTCATTAGCCTGGGTTACGGTATACTTACGTTGAATTCAGATTTGACAGTACGACAACTCCCTCGAGTGCCAACAAAAATCCCATGATGCATTCTGACGTACAAACCTTATACAAGCGTGGGTCGTGGAGATGTTGTATATAAATATTATAAATAATAAAGGGCCCCTGTGTAAGAATCAGAAATTCCTTCTCATTTACTGACCCCCTTTGGCTGGTAAGTGAACTGCAGCTTGCACAAGTTCAGGAGTTAGAGCTCTGTGAGTTATAAATAAACCATCAATAAACGTTAGTTATGAACAGCCAATGGGAACGGCGTGAGGGGATATAATGCACATGAAACTTAGAAATATATTTTTTGCCATTATCCACACTTAGACTTCACTTCGTTCCTTTTTTCCGGGAAAAACCATCCCAGATCAAATATAACACAAATCACCCCACAGCCTGTTCCACACATCCGTGAGAGTCGGGGAAGGTGTAATTTTTCACGTTAAATTACAACCTGTTTATATCTTGGCAATTGAAAAACGATTCATGCGTGGAAAACCGCACACGTAGTCCCCGTTGTGTCCCCCCTTCCCTCACCCCTCAGCGGAGTCGGGTGGATCCAGTGAATGGGAAGCTCCTGGCACATCTCCCAGATCTTGGAGTTGAGGAGGAAGGCGTGGCTGGCGATGGGCTCCTCGGAGGGCACCCACACCTGGGACTCCTCCACCTTCACCATGGCCACACCCTCGGGGTCCTCCCCCACCTGTCACACGGCGCACAGTGGTAAGACGGTAAATGGATTGCATTTATTTACAGTCGCCTCACATTCATCCATTCAACAGGTTCTCCTCAGGGACACCTCGACACTCGGCGGAGCCCGGGGATCGACCAGAAACCTACCGGTTGCCAGACCAGCTGCTCTTACCTCCTGAGCTACTGCCGCCCCGGTGGTCAGCTGCACACACACACACACACACGCGGCCTCTGTCTCTGGTGGCTACAGACACCCCAGCCCATCCCCTGATTGGTCGCCCAGGCCCCTTTGTTGCTATCACCGGGCCCACAAACACCGTCTGGGTGCGGTGCCGGAATGGATTGCGGCCGTCCGTATTTACCCCGCCGATAGAGGTGGTGGAATATCGCCCTTTTTTCTTTTTTTCCTTCCACAGACGGCCGAGCCGACTTTTTCATCCTCTGATACTTTTTAATTGCACACCAGGAGGAGAAGAGAGGAAAAATATGAGGGAGAGCGAGGGGGGAGGAGAGAGAGAGAGGAGGAGAGAGAGAGAGCGAGAGAGAGAGGGGGAGGAACCTGGGAGTGATTGAGGAGCTGAGCGGGTGGTGTAGTCCTGCAGCCGGCCAGATAAACGTTAATATTACAGGTTGTCTCATTTCTCTGTGGGTCTCTCGCTATTTCCCCGAGTTCTGAGGGAGAGAGCAGGCTTTGCTTATTATCGCTGAATTTGACTTTAGTGGCTGGTGAGATGAATGTGTTGAATTATATATGTGTGTGTGTGTATATACTGTGGGTTTGTACTGTGTATGTGTGTGTGTGTGTGTGTCTCATGTGTGTGTGTGTGTGTATTTGTGTGTGTTTTTACTGTGTGTCTGTACATTTGTGTGTGTGTGTATGTACTGTGTTTTTGTACTGTGTGTGTGTTTGTGTGTGTTTTTACTGTGTGTGTGCGCGCGTTTGTGTGTGGATACTGTGGGTTTGTACTATGAGTGTGTGTGTGTCTCCTGTGTGTTTGTGTGTGTGTTTGAGTGTGTTTTTACTGTGTGTGTGTGTCCTGTGTGTGTGTGTGTGTGTGTGTGTGTGTGTATACTGTGGGTTTGTACTGTGTGTGTGTGTGTGTGTCTCATGTGTGTGTGTGTGTATTTGTGTGTGTTTTTACTGTGTGTCTGTACGTTTGTGTGTGTGTGTGTGTGTGTATGTACTGTGTTTTTGTACTGTGTGTATGTGTTTGTGTGTGTTTTTACTGTGTGTGTGTGCGCGTTTGTGTGTGGATACTGTGGGTTTGTACTAAGAGTGTGTGTGTGTGTGTTTGTGTGTGTGTTTGAGTGTGTTTTTACTGTGTGTGTGTCCTGTGTGTGTGTGTGTGTCCTGTGTGTGTGTGTGTGTGTGTGGGTCTGCTCTATGCAAATAGCGACGGCATTATTTGCTAAACGAATATATAATATATAAAAGGCTAGCATTGAGTGACCTTGAGGAAGCCTTTGGTGTACAGTGGCGGTGTTCTGGAGGAGAGCGGAGACGCGAAGTCATCGACGGTGCGAGGAGGAGGAACACCGCAGTCCTTCTCCTCCTCCTCCTTCTCCTCCTCCTCCAGTAGCTCGATTCCTCTCAATTAACAGCGGGACATTAAGGGAGTCTTCAATGAACTAGCCTTACTAAAACAGAAATATAGAGCAATCGCTGTGCCCTGTGGGCGCTCCGCGTCCATTTTAACATCGGTTTAGTGAGCGATTTATATGCAGAAGTAGTCTTAAGTGCTCATTGGATCGCCTAATCTCCTGGTGGGCGCCCACCGCCATGTCGCCCCCCCCCCCCCCCCCCTGCCCCCCACCCTTCCCCCTCCCACCGTCCTCCCGCTCCTCAGTCAGTACTCACGTAGTCGTTCACGGCGAGGTGGTCCATCACGTCGCGGGCGAAGCGCTGACCTTTGACCTCTGCGTCAGGCACGTCCTCCAGACTCTCCTCCTGGATCTCTGCGTCTGAGAGAGAGATGAAGAGATGGAGGGCGAGAGAGAGCGAGAGAGAGAGAGAGGCAGTGAGTATGTCTTTCTGTGTGTGTGTGTGTGTGTGTGTGTGTGTGTGTGTGTGTGTGTGTGTGTGTGTGTGTGTGTGTGTGTGTGTTTTGATTCACACGTACTGTGTTGCAACAGTAATCTCATTGTTTAAGAGGATGAGGCTATCAGGTGGTGTTTGGGCTTGTACTCTGTGTTGTCTCACCGGCTTCATGTTAATTACAAACATTCAGTAGAGAATATCCAGCAGGATTAATTTTAAGCTTTTTACTTTTTTCACGCACCCCTCAAACAATGATGCCGCGGCTGCGATACTTAGAGAATAGGTAAATATATTTATCTTGAATCCTCCCTTCAGTGCACGTTGTGAAAATAAAAGAATTCAATCTTTGAGAGGAAATGATTTGCTCGAAGGAACTCTCTTCCAGTCCCAGCTATGGTGAGGGGGTATCGAGCTTGGACATCGTAGCGTCACGTCCCAATGACCACGCCGCCATTTTGGGAGCATAAGAGCATTGGAATGTTAGTTGTTATGTCGCGAATAATGTTTATTTGGTCATTGTTCCGTAATTAATCATGTCAATTAGATTAACATGAGGGGGAGACAGTAATGTGTTTGAAACGGCCACAGCATTTCTCATGCGAGACGTAGCAACACAGCATTCATTAGCCTGGGTTACGGTATACTTACGTTGAATTCAGATTTGACAGTACGACAACTCCCTCGAGTGCCAACAAAAATCCCATGATGCATTCTGACGTACAAACCTTATACAAGCGTGGGTCGTGGAGATGTTGTATATAAATATTATAAATAATAAAGGGCCCCTGTGTAAGAATCAGAAATTCCTTCTCATTTACTGACCCCCTTTGGCTGGTAAGTGAACTGCAGCTTGCACAAGTTCAGGAGTTCTGTGAGTTATAAATAAACCATAAATAAACATTAGTTATGAACAGCCAATGGGAACGGCGTGAGGGGATATAATGCACATGAAACTTAGAAATATAGTTTTTGCCATTATCCACACTTAGACTTCACTTCCTTCCTTTTTTCTGGGAAAAACCATCCCAGATCAAATATAACACAAATCACCCCACAGCCTGTTCCACACATCCGAGAGAGTCGGGGAAGGTGTAATTTTTCACGTTAAATTACAACCTGTTTATATCTTGGCAATTGAAAAACGATTCATGCGTGGAAAACCGCACACGTAGTCCCCGTTGTGTCCCCCCTTCCCTCACCCCTCAGCGGAGTCGGGTGGATCCAGTGAATGGGAAGCTCCTGGCACATCTCCCAGATCTTGGAGTTGAGGAGGAAGGCGTGGCTGGCGATGGGCTCCTCGGAGGGCACCCACACCTGGGACTCCTCCACCTTCACCATGGCCACACCCTCGGGGTCCTCCCCCACCTGTCACATGGCGCACAGTGGTAAGACGGGAAATGGATTGCATTTATTTACAGTCGCCTCACATTCATCCATTCAACAGGTTTCTCCTCAGGGACACCTCGACACTCGGCGGAGCCCGGGGATCGACCAGAAACCTACCGGTTGCCAGACCAGCTGCTCTTACCTCCTGAGCTACTGCCGCCCCGGTGGTCAGCTGCACACACACACACACACACGCGCGCTCACACACGCACACACACGAGGACGGTACATTTGCATGTATGTGGAGAGACGCGTATATTCCTGCACACTGTATTGATTTCTCTCTCGCTCACTCCGTGCACCTCTCTCTCCATTCTGCTCACACACATGTGCAGGCACACACGCACGCACACACACACACACACACACACACACTCACTCACATGTGTGGGCTCACACATGGTGCGCCGTACCGCAGGCTGTGTTCAACCCCCCCGGAGGGTACTGAGCTAAAGCCATTCTTTTATCTACACACTCTCTTCGGGCAACTTCCTGACTCTTGACCACGGTGGGCCTGACTTTCGCTTCCCCTCTCCGCTCACACACACACACACACACACACACACATACACACACACCTCAAGGCTTCTCTCGCTCGCCCTCGTACTCTCCCTCGCTCTCGCTCTCTTTCTTGCTCTCTTGCTCCCACTCTCGCTCTCTCTCTCTCTCTCTCTCTCTCTCCCGTGCGCCCTCGCTCTCTCGCTCTGTCTCTGCCTCGCTCGAAGATCATTGAAATTCACAGTGATCATTTGACTTTTAAATGTCTTTTGGAATTGCGCTTTATTACTCTTGAATACGACGACGGCAACATCATTAAATATGACAGACACAATAAAGTTTTCCAATTTTCCCCCGTTCCCGCTCTTCAATCTACAGGGCCTTGTGTGGCGCCCGGCACCCGTCAATGCATTTAATGTGTTGATACTGCCGTTGTATAAGCTGGAGAGCAAACTATTATGGCTTAATGATAGAAGCCTCGCATCAGTGTTTAATAGAGATGTATGAAGAGGCCTCTGGTAATGCTTCTCGCTAAACGGTCCACATATTCATTCTCGTGATGTATATGTAAATGCATAGGCAAACAAGCCCCCCCCCCCCACACACACACACACACCCCACTGTTCCAATCCCCTTGTTAATTATCAAAGCACAACGAACAAAAAATCATCGCACATGACAAATGTTTTTCACAAGGTGATTTTCTCCCACTATCGGCCTTAATTGCGCATTAGTTAAACTCGACGCATAATCCCGGGGCTAAAGTGGCAGACAGAAATCGTTCACGTTGGCCCGCGCCCCTCTCGCGTTTACTCACCCTCGTCGATTCTGGTCTTCATATTTAACTTTTGTACACCGCATGTGTTCCTGTGTAAAAATGTAATAGCATAGTATAGGGAGGCTGGACTAAGAATAGGCTTTTTCCATTTTTAAATGCTTTTTTCTTCTTCTTTTTTTAAAGTGTAGCGTCGAGAGAGAGAGCACACCGCCACTATTTGCCAACTTGGTCTCACAGCTATGATATGAAATGTGGAAACGAGAGCTGGCCAGATTTTGGGACACACACACACACGCACACACACACACACACACACACACACATTGTGTCACCACCTTCAGTGAATTACGCAGTGACACTGAACAAAATGTGATATTTTGACTGAAGACATTTCTACCATGCCTTCGACTGGAGCCCGATAAATATGCACCAAAATAGAAAATAACACACACAAACACACACACTACCTTTTAAAAAACAACACACATTCTCGCTCAAGGCTATTTGAGTAGAGAGAGAGTTTGGAGGAGGAGATTAAAATTTAATAGTGGTTTGAGATTAACAGCAAACGGCATTTGATGTGAGCCACAGAGGAGGTTGCGGGTGTTTCAGAGGCAACCCCCCGACCCCGGCCCCTGGTCCCTGCATCCCTGACCCCCTGACCCCCTGAAGTGTGAGAGTGGAGGTGCTCTCTGTGTCTGTCTCTCTCTCTCTCTCTCTCTCTCTCTCTCTGCTCTCTCGCTCTCTGTGCCTCTCTCTCTCTCTCTCTCTCTCTCCTGTGTGTGTGTGTGTGTGTGTGTGTGTATGTGTCTGTCTGTTCACCAGTGTAGAGGATTGGTGTGTAGAGTGGTCACCTGGCGTGGCAGACAGAAATCGTTCACGTTGGCCCGCGCCCCTCTCGCGTTTACTCACCCTCGTCGATTCTGGTCTTCATATTTAACTTTTGTAACGCTCGTACGCGTTCTGCTTACGAAGTAGCACGGTCGCGACCCGCAGAGAACACGAAAATCCGCCGACGTTCTGCCAGAGACCGAAAGAGAGCGCCCAGCCGGTCGCCGTTTGTGATTGACCAAGCCAAGCCCTCGCACATTATCCCGACTTTCATGTTGTGCTTTTTTTTTTTTTTTTTTCTCGAGTGTGGGACCAGAGTGCGCTAAACTAATGGGCACTTGGCAGACAAGTGTGTTCAGCGGTGCTACTACGGGCGGCGGTGGGGTGGCGGCGGCGGCGGTGGGGTGGCGGCGGCGGTCACGGTGGCACCGCAACACGGCAGTTAGCGAGATCGCCGTTGCCGCGGTAATTGGACCGCTTAACCGTTGAAGCCCTGTGAGCCTGCTCCGCGGAAGGAAGAAAGAAAAAGTAAATGAAGAATGCGACGAGGAGGACGCGGCATGTCGCGGAGATGTCTTTAACTTCGCGGGTTGAGGAACGACTCCAATATCTCGCCCGTGGGCAAGGTGGTAAAGGTCACCGTCTTATGAACGCCGCGTGGAGCTGCGGCTGCACTGCCCCCGTTGACAAGCGGCAATACATCATAACTATTACGCTCCCGTAGTCACCAGACGGTGTCAGAAGGGCTTTCCTTACCGCTGCTGACGCAAGCTACATCATAATCATACAGATACAACTCCTCTGTTATTGTTATTATTATTATTATTATTATTATTGTTATTATTATTAAGCATTGGAGGCTGACTGGTAACCGTGGTCGCCTCATAATGCCAGACACACAGGGACCTCCCCTGCCATTTACTGGTGTCTGATGTTGCATCAGTATTATGGCTTTCACTTTCTCTTTTCCACTCTCTTTTCCGTATTTCAGTGTGTTATGCTCGCAGGTAAACCACATTTGCATCATATTCAGACGACACCCTTACATTAGAGAGCGAGTAGCGTGATAGACGTTCCTCTTCGGCGCGCTCGGCCCTTCGTCAGGGAGAGTGAGTGAGCGTGCGCGTTCAAAATCCGGTGCGATGTTTTGTTCACATTCACATGTTTTTATGCACGCAATGTGTGCCATCCGTTTTCTTTGAGAATTGTTTTTCCGTCCGTCACTGTTGTTGTGCTGGAGGGATGTTCCGGAGTTGACAAGAAGTCATCCATATTTAAGTGAGTTTCTTAATATCGCCGGAGGCATCGATTGTCGCTGCCGTGCGGTGCGGTGAATCAGGCATTATTATTTGTCCGATTTTGTCTCACGCCGGTGAGACTGGAATAACGCTCTGGCATTAATCCAAGACGTTGTCAGGAGAGGGAGGAGGGAGAGAGAGAGAGACAGAGACAGCGAGAGAGGGGGAGAGAGAGAGAGAGAGAACAAATTGAAAACGGAGGGAGGAAAAATCCTGGCGCACAATTCCTGTTCATCACCTGCTTTCCCCCCCTGCAGACACCGTGTGCGCCCTTATCAGCGGCTTGCAGTTTTATTCCGCCATATTTTTTTCCATTGTTTTGCACCTCCGCTTTCTGGCCCGCTGCTCACATGCTCCGAGCCCACTTGTACAAAGCCCGCGGCACGGGATAAGCTAGCAGCCATTAGCGCTCGACTTTAACCCCCGTGTCCTTTATGTGATAACCGCCAGGGGACCGGCCCTTTGCTAGGCCTCGCTCTGGGCCGCGGAGTGGGAGGAGTCTCGGCGCGACGTTCTCACGCGAGCAAAGCAGAAGGACGCGCCAAGGTCACACACACACGCTTGTTGTCCTTGTTGTTGTTGTTGTTGTTGTTGTTGTTGTTGTTGTTGTTGTTGATTTCGATTTGCGCTTGGACGCTTGAACGCTTGAACGGTTGGATTGGATTCTGACACTGTGTGGTCATGTTTTGTGATTGTTTTGTTCGATCTCTTAGTAATCATAGTCGTAGTGGGGTTACTTAGTAGTAGTAGTAGTAGTAGTTGTAGTAGTAATAGTAGTAGTAGTAATAGTGTAGTAGTCATAGTACTAGTAGTAGTAGTAGTCGTAATAGTAGTAGTGGTAGTACTAGTACTAACTAATAATGGTTGTGTATGTGCCATCTGCTGTGGTGGTAGAAGTGATGGTGAAACCTCGTCAACAAATAGGAAGACAAATGAAGTCCGGGACTGTGTGTGTGTGTGTGTGTGTGTCTAGGGCTGGGTATCGAAATTCGGTACTTTATTGGTACCGACCACTGCGGTACTACCGAGCACCGGCAGAGGTCAGAACATTCGGTGCCAAACTTCAGTACCTTTTTTTTTTTTTCCTCGTCTCTCATCCAATCACTATATTTGTTCTAAAATCTAACGTGACTGCTGGTTTAGGTGGCGGTATCAAGGACGTATTGTTGTTTAGGACATTGGTGGACATCACAGAAATTGCGCCAAGGATGCGCAATTATGCTCCCGTGAGGCGCGCGTCGGGCTCCGAGTCAGCGTCTCTGGGGAGAGAGGGGGGGGGGTGCTCCGTTAATTCGCGGTTCTGATCAGGGGGGGGGGGTTAATTCGCGGTTCTGATCGGGGGGCTCCGTTAATTCGCGGTTCTGATCAGGGGGGGGGGGGGAGTGCTCCGTTAATTGCGTCCTTGCGTTACTACGTCACTACGCATGTAAACACCGAGCCATGTGGATGTCCGCATTTGCGGAGAGTGGAAAAATGTCCAAACCGCGGTCCAAGGTCTGGTTACATTTTATAAAAAGTAGGGACGTGCAAAATGTAATATTTGTGATAAGACCACAGCTGACGCGGGTGGCAACACTTCTAATTTAATGAAGCATTTAATCTCTCACGTCATTAACCTGAGACAAGAGAGCTGCACTGTGTTTGACTGCAAACACCGACTACTGACGTTACTACTAGCGGTAACGTTAACGATAACGGGGAACAGACTGCTTCCTCAACATGGATAGAGTAAGTTAAAAATGTTTACATTTGAAACTTAAAATGCATCAATCTGGTGCAATTTGAGAGCTTCTTTCTCTGTGTGTGAAAATGTTAGACATTTTCAAGTTAAAATTATAAGGCATAACCTGGTGAATTTAGAGGGGGGGGGGGGGGGGGGGGGGGGGGGGGGGGGGGGATCATTAAAGCTCAGTTTTCATTCTGTTGTGGGTCACCACAAATAAATCAATGTATGGGAAACACGGCCTAGTTTACAAATTGTCTAAGTGAAAAAGGAGCAATAAATATTTCATACTTGAAATGAATGACGCTTGGACTCTTTCTATGAGGAAAAACTAATGTAAAAAGACTTGTATTACAGTAAAAACATGTTCCGGCGATTGCATTATGAAATGTGCTTTTATTTACACATAGGTATCGAAAAAAGTATCGTTTTGGCACCGGTATCGAAACTCAGGTACCGGTACCGGTATCGAAAAATTTGAAACGATACCCAGCCCTAGTGTGCATGTGTGAGCGTCTGTGTGTGTGTGTGTGTGTGTGTGTATGTGTGTCTCTCTCTCTCTGCTTACAGTATGCATGCATGACAGCCTTCCAGCAACACTTCAGAGAGAGAGGAGAAGATGGGAGAGGGAGAGGCGGAGTTGAGAGAGAGAGAGAGAGAGAGAGCGCTTCACAGAGAGAGGGAGTTAAAACGAGATGGGGATTGTGTGTCTGAGAGTTAAAGGGATGGAGAGGTAGAGAGCGAGAGGGAGTTACATAGAGAGAGAGGGAGTTAAAAGGAGAGAGATAGTGTGTCAGAGAGAGATAGAGGGAGATAAAGGGCAAGATAGTGTGTCAGAGAGAGAGAGAGAGAGAGAGAGAGATAAAGGAAGAGAGAGATAGATAGTGTGTCAGAGAGAGAGTGAGTGAGATAAAGGAAGAGAGAGACAGATAGTGTGTCAGAGAGAGAGAGTGAGTGAGATAAAGGAAGACATAGATAGATAGTGTGTCAGAGAGAGAGAAAGAGAGATAAAGGAAGAAAGAGAGATCGTGTGTCACAGAGAGAAAGAGAGAGTGAAATAAAGAGAGATATAGATAGTGTATCAGAGAGAGAGAGAGAGAGAGAGAGAGAGAGAGAGCAAGAGAGTTAAAGGGAGAGAGATGTATAGTCTGTCCAAGAGAGAGAGAGAGAAGGGGGAGAGAGAGAGATAGATAATGTGTCAGAGAGAGAAAGAGACCAAGAACGGATACAGAGACAGAGACAGAGAGAGAGACAGAGAGACAAAGAGAGAGAGAGAGAGAGAGAGAGAGAGAGAGAGAGAGAGACCAAGAACGGATACAGAGAGAGAGACAGAGAGAGAGAGAGAGAGAGAGAGAGAGAGAGAGAGAGAGCGAGCGAGCCATGAGGTGTGGATGGGTGGCGACGGCCCCGCCACCCGCAAGTCCTACCGGTGCCTCCTCTGTGTCCTCGGGTGCCACCTGCGCCACGCTGGGCACCCTGGTGGACTGGGTCTTGATGTAGCACCTCTGATGTTTGGCAAAGCGGATGCCCGTGATTCCCTTTGACAAGATAAAAAAAAAACAAAGAAAGAAGAAATTAATGATCAAGGAACTCAGATCAATGGCGCAGTGCTGTTGCATTAAGTGCCCACCGCTGTGCCCCCTTCCTGCGAGCGCACAGGCTGACGGCTGTAAAGCATTCTGCCGCCGTTTGTTTGCTTTGTTGTTGTTGTTGTCGTCGTTGTTGTTATTGTTGTTGGAGGAGAACCAAAGCACTTATTTAAAATTTAATGCCCAGCATCTTCTTTCATCCAAAAAAAGCGTTTTATGTGTGATTTAATGATTGCCTCGCTAAAGCACAATTCTCCTTTTGAAATGGAACGCAACCAAAGTGTGATGTGCTTGTATATGTGTGTGTGTGTGTGTGTGCGTGTGCGTGGGTGATTGTATGATTGTGTGTGTTTGTGTGAGTTTGAATGTACAGTACGTGTGTGTGTGTTTGTATGTGTGTGTGCGTGTGTGTGTGTGTGTGTGTTTGAGTGTACTGTATGTGTGTGTATGTACTGTATGCGTGTGTGTGTCTGTGTGTGTGTGTGTGTGCGTGTGTGTGTGTGTGCGTGTGTGTGTGTGTGTTTCTTCGCCTGCTCCTGAATATCGCTTGCGCTGCGGTGCAATTTCATTGAAACTTTCGCACAACGTACAAACCGCCACCTTTTTAGTTTCATGATCATTTGAAGCACCGCCCCCCCCTCCCCATACGTTCAAAGGCGGATATAGATATATATACGTAACAAATAATGGGATGTCAAATCATATACTCTGGGAGCATTCCCCTGGATCACATAAAGCATGATAAGTTGCCTATTATACACCACTGATAGAGCTAATTCCAGCTGACACCAGCTAAGCTCTCTATTCACTGGAGTTAAGAAGCAAGCCGGCACTTAATTTCAGTCTGTCGCCTCAAAACTTCTCCCTTATGAAAGGCTCAGCCACACACACTCTCTCTCGCTAACTCCCCCCTCTCTCTCTCTCTCTCTCCCTCTCTCCCTCTCTCTCTCTCTCTCTCTCTCGCTTGGCATTTTATTCCCAAATATCACCTGCTGACAGTCACCGTAGCGGAGGGATGGATGTGCTTCTCGTGTTGATGATTAGAACAGCTTCCGCTCACCTAGCCCCGCCCCCCCCCCCCCCCCCCCCCCCCCGATAGTGGCGTGCACCTCCAATCAAAACATTGTTCACAGACGAGAACGCATTAATATGCCAAGTGGGTGTTTTAATGTGGTCTCGTAAAATGACATCCTTTCTCTTTCTCTTTTTTTTTTAATTTGTATTTTTTTTTTGGTAATTTCTCCATTCCTTATCCCTGTAATGATGTGTCTTTTTTCATTTTCCGGTTCACCGACTTCAGTAATCATTGCATCTCATCACAAGATTGTCCTCTCCCCCACACCACCACCCACACACACACACACACACCCCCATCCTTTCTGTTGCGGCTTGCCATTACAGTAGACACAAATTAAACAGCAACTCATCACAATAGATCCGGGCATAAACATTATGCTCCCGTTTTGGGGGGACCGTTATCTCTCTCTCTCTCTCTCTCTCTCTCTCTCTCTCTCTCTCTCTCTCTCTCTCTCTCTCTCTCTCTCTCTCTCTCTCTCTCTCTCTCTCTCTCTCTCTCTCTCTCTCTCTCTCTCTCTCTCTCTCTCTCTCTCTCTCTCTCTCTCTCTCTCTCTCCTCACCCCCCCCATCCCACTACCACCGATGAAACTACATGCAGGAGGATTATGACACACACACACACATACACAACACACACACACACATACACAACACACACACAATCAACGCCTCTGTCGTGCTCGGAATGCAACCACATGAAAGTGAGAAGCAGTTCCAGAGAAGTACAGAGACGCGTCGCCGTGGCGATCACCTCCGCCTAATTCAATTTCTATAGAATCACAGGGAACAGGTTGGCGGAGGCGCTTATGTCACTTTTAATTGGACGCCGTCTGAGGACATCGGCTGAGGATCTGGCAGCGTGACGCGCGCTTCCGAGAGAGAACACAACGCCAGACGAGAGAGAGAGAGAGAGAGAGAGAGAGAGAGGAAGAGAGAGAGAGAGAGAGAGAGAGAGAGAGAGAGAGAGAGAGATCTCTTGGTCCCCTCCTTTTTCTTCCCTCTCTCTCTCTCTCTCTCTCTCCCCAGACACCCTCTCTTCGTCACCATCATCATAATCATCATAATCCTCCTCCTCATCACCATCATCTCTGTCCTTTTTCTTCTCCGCGGCTTCAAAGGGGTTTCTTGTTCTTTTCAGTCGGTTTCCCGGGATTAGCATCATAGCACAAGGCTGCGGAGAGACACAATGAAAATGAAGAGAGATGGAGTCGTCGGTGGTCGGTGGTGGGTGGTGGTAGTGCTGGTGGGTGGTGGTGGTGTCAGAGTAGCACCATCATCAGGGGTCGGAGAAGAAGAATAAGAAGGAGAAGGCGAAGAGGGAGGTGATTCCACACCTGACTGGACAGGTTACCAGGGGGTGGACCTGCTGGGCGGGGGGGGGGGAGGGTAGGAGGTCTGGTGCCCAATCTTTGATCTTATGCTGCCACCTAGTGGCCACAAACTGTAAGTAGATTTTGTTTCATTTTCTCAGCAATACCACCTACTGTACATATAGTAAAATACATCAGAATGCCCTTTTTAACCAGACAATCGTATTAACATCCCCAACTAGTACAATATATACATTGTAATATAATGCAATGCATTCAACAAAATCAGACTTTTCCCTTAAGTCCTGTGCTTGCTTATAAGTCACAATGAGTGCATTGACTCTTTCATTCATGTATTGACAGTTGTTTGAGGATTTTCTTTAGTTTACTAAAACCATATAACCTAATTGTACTTATTATAATAACAATCGTGAAATACTCAAAATTATTAAACAATTCAGCTTTTTCTCACTGGCTGAGACAGATGGCATTGTGTTTGTACACAAATGCCAAAAGGCACTGCATGTAAACATGTAGGAAAAGACAACAATTTGTAGTCATTCAAATGTTTGTGTTTTAATGGGTATGATTATTATTTTTCGCCCAGGTTCCTGGTTTTTATTTTTACACAGGAGAAATCATTAACTTGTGTAGACATATACATTAAGCAATATAACATTATGGTTATTATGTCTCAAAATTCCCCTCTTCTGTAATTAAGTATTAAAGTATTAAAGTCATATCATCTAATCACATCTAGCTGGGTCAAACAGAGCCCCCCCCCCACCAGATTAATTGTTTCTTTTTTTTACCATATCATAGATCTAACTCTCTAATTTCAAACTTTTGAATGAACTTTGCTTCCTTTAGATGACATCGAACAAGGCCAGCTGATGGCCCTTGGCGAGGTACTTGAGGTTCTCGATCTCTCCGCCGGAGTTGGTGGGCAGCTGGAAGAATATCTCCAGTAAGTCAGGCACATCCTCCTCTTCCTCGTCTTTCACACCACTGATGTTGTCCAGCAGGATGCTCCTCTCCGGGGAGCTTTTGAAGGTCTGCGGTGGTGACGAAGTAACAACGGTCCGTTAGAGGCCAGTGTTTCCACAACCATTTCTTTTGTTTCAATTGAGCAATTGGTTGATCCTTATTAAAGGGGCCCTATTATACTAGCATGATTAGCCATTACCAGCTGTTTCAGAGTTGTCATGTGATTAAAATTCGCCATTGTGACTTAGTGACATCACAAGTGGGAGTATCCACGTAGATGTATGCTGACTAAGATAAGATAAGACTTTATTGATCCCGAAGGAAATTCTTGTGCCAGAGGTTGCATAGCAATAGAAGAACAAGAGAAATAAACAATTGAATAATACAAATAAATAACAAATTACAAATTTACAGTGAGTCTAAGCCTAAGAGAAATATACAAATATAAAAATATAGATATTCAGTCAGCAAAACAAGTTGGCAACTAGATCAGTGTATCACTTGGTACAGTCCACTGGGTAGGCTGGTAGTCTGATCTAGACAGCATACATCTAGCTTGTAATGGCTAATCATGTGCACACCAGGGGGTATAATAGGGCACCTCTATTGAAGCTTTGAGAACTATGTCTTCAGTACAAGAAGTGTAATGCAAGTGGAGACAGCCATCTACATCTCACCTGGAACTTCTGCAGACTGTAGTTGAACACAGTTTCAACCTTAACAATCTCTTCTCGGTCCAAATCCACACAGTACTGGCCAATCAGAGCCAGTCTGTCAGCAACTAGACCAAAGCAAAAGGGTTATAATAGATTATTTAGTGGGGAAAAACATCTCAATGATTGCACATAGAATTAAGGCAATACACCCTTTCTTTAACACGCACACACACACGCACACACACACACAGACACACAAACACACACAGGCACACAAACACACAGGCACACAATCACACATCATACACTCATACAGAATACCTCCGGTATGGAGGAAGGTGACTTTGCCCATGCCCGTGTCTTGGTCATATTTCACCCTCTTCACCTCTCCACCTCCCCTGCTGGGCCTGGAGAAGCTGCACTCCAGGCGGTCTAAGATTCTCTCCTGGGGCATGTTAGACCGCAGCCCGGAGAAACTCAGCTCCTTCTTTGACATGTCAAGCTGGATCTACAGTGGTGAGGCAATAACAGAGCAGTGATTGCAGAGTTACTTTGAAAACAGAGCATAGCATGGTGAGGTTTTAATGCTATAGTTGGCCTTTTTCATTATTGCTAAAAACACAACCACCCATCTCTTATTTATTTAATCAAATGAATTTGCCCAGAATCTGTCCATAAGAATACATGCAAATAAATGAGGTCAAAATAGTACCACAAACTTGACAGCAGACCCCTCCAGGGTCACGCTCTTTGGTCTCATATCCAACACCCTCTGCCCACAAGGCACAGAGCACCTGACCATCTTCAGAAGCTGGGCAGCCACTGGAGACCATCGGCAGCACATGGAAACAGATGAAGATGATTTAAAAGTAGAACTGAGCTGTAGTGCTGGCTGCAATACAGATGTCATAAGACATACGGCTCAATTGGTCATTTTCTGAGTGCAGGCTTGCTACAGGTGTGTTGGTGGACATTAATACTGAGGCAAAATGTATTTGATTTACAAATTGCCTCCACATGAATATATTTGCTATTTTATCAACTAATATGTATGTATTTAAGACGTACGTTTTGTACATGCAATCTGCTCCGAAATAAGAGCGAGAATTCCACTATCAGTACCACCGTTGCCTGGAAGCCATAAACAGATTATGCGGTGTCCCCGTATTCATCTTTGACCGTGTGGTCCTGGGTGGTGCCCATACAAACCCAGTCAGTTTACTGTTGCATTTTGGTAGACAGCAAGAGATTGACTACATTCGATTCTCCATAGAGAGGGTCAGAAACATTTATAATTACTCATATGATATTTGTGTTGAATCGTACACAATGAGGGACTGGACAAAATAAATGTTGATCAAATTTGAGGTCTGAAACGGCTTATTTAAACCATCCTGTTACTGTGCCTACAAACTCCCTTTTCCACAATTCACGTAAACTAAAGTGTGCTATTTAAGCGGGCATACCTTCTGTGGAATGTATTATTCATTTAAGACATATAATTGCGTGCCACGAGAGGACAATGAAGACATTTTGTGTCAACACAGCGCTACAGTGAGAGAGTAAGAAATAATATTCAATAGTCGGCAATTGTGGCCAGTGGTCGACCTTTCTTTTCCTCGAAGGTGATGAGGGCCTGTCCTCCAGTGAGGACAGTGGTTGGTTTCTGGGTGATGGTGTACAATCCACTGATGTACTGGCCGTCATGGTCATCGTCGTCTTCCGTTTGAATCTGACTAAACTTTAGATTTATCTCCGGAATCTGGGCACAGAACTAGACAGACACAGAAAGACAACACATTTCTTTATAGAGCGCTGTAACTATTTCAATTCCATCGCAGATAATGGATATCGTTGTGTTTTACCTTTAACTGCTGTGTTAATTCCATTAATTTGTTTCTTTTAAATTCCAAAAAATCATTGCAGCCCTTCAGTCGGTCCATCAAATCCTTGTTCTCCTTCTGAAGTCTGATGATTTCACCCTATACATTTAGAGCAAAATATGTATTTTACTAATCATTGCAGATATCTTCATATGCTACCATTGATAGTGCATTAAATGTACAACATATGAATCAACAATATAGGGCCTATAGACTAGAAAATAACTAACTCCACTGAAACAAAATGCAATTGAATCTAACTAGAACATTTGGGCACATGACAAAATTCAAACTAACTGTTTGTATGTGTGTATGACTCTAATTTGATTTTCTCGACAACAGTTCACCCATCGACTTCACACTTGGCAGGTTTATTGCTCAGCATCCAAGGAAGTTCAGTGTTGAGTATTAAGCAGGGGGTGTAAAAAAGTTACCCAGGAAAGTTGATGACTTTAATGAAGTATGGGTACCGCTCTCAAAATGCTTTACTCAAGTAAAAAAAAAAAAAAAAAGTCAGAGGTATCTGGCCGTAAAAACACACTTTGGAGTAAAAGTCAAGAAAGGTTTTCTACTTTTTAAATGGTAAACTTACAGTACTAAAGAAGTAACCAAGTTAAAACTTTTTTTATTGCAGAGGCCATGGGTGCCTCGTCTTGTCCCGTTCCACGCCCCGTACCGTTTCGTCCTCTTCATCACTCCCTACTATCGTTGTGTAGTCCATCTGTCTTGTAGCGTGTCACCGCTGACTGTCTAGTTTCTTCTGATAGCAGGTGTTTCATCAAAGATCCCCGCTGTCTAGTCTTGCACAAGGACCAATCAGCATGGGTGTGGGCGGGTTCATTTTCCATTGATGGGGATTTGATTGGCTGTTTTAAATAAAGTGTGGCCGCAAGGATTAATAACGTTAACGTTAGTTCGGCCAGAGAAACAAATATACTAATTAAAATTGTTGGACCTGCGAGATTTGTACTTTGTAGGTCTGCATTTTAAATGTAAGGAGTAAAAGTATCGTTTTTTTCTCCTGAAATGTAATTGAAGTAAAAGTACAAGTATACAAACCTAATAATACTCGAGTAAAGTACAAATCCCCAAAAACAGTACTTAAGTATTGTAACGAAGTACAATTACTCAAGTACTTTACACCCCTGGTATTAAGTTGTTTGGATGAGAAGGTTCTCAAATGCAAGGAGCCATACCGGTGAACGGGCCATGTTTCGTGCACAACGACCGTTCACAATAAATCGACAACAACACATATTGACCTCTATGGCGAGCGTGGCCTTGGTGCAGTCCCCGTGATACAGCCCCTGCTGGTCCTGAGCCGAGGTCATGTCCTCGTGGGCCTTGCGCTTGGCCTCCTCTTGCTGTTGGGCCTGCGCGGTGCGTTCATCCGTCACCGCTTGGGCCTCTTGCACCTTCGCCTTCAGAATAAAGCAAAGCGTGGGACAGGCTCGTCGGGTTACAACCTCTACTCAGCGGAAGCATGTTAGACACGGTATGTGTGCGCGGCCTACCCTCCAGACGGCCAACTCTTTCATGGCGTCGGCGATGTCACCTTCTTCCCGGAACACAAACGATCCCTTAAGAGAAAAACAACGCAGGGCCAGTGACCAGGAAGAGACCGATCGCTTCATAAATGTTATGTACAGCGCGCGCACACACACACACACACACACACACACACACACGGGTCAGGGTGTTTACCGCTTTGATCATCGCGTTGGTCGATCACAAGACTCCCGATGATGAAGACGCTGTAACACAAACGAACGTGTCAGGATTCAGTTGTTTTTTTTGCTGAACTTGTCGTGTGGAAAACGCGAGCTTCCTTCCTTACTGCGCAGGGCTGTTGACGGCCGATCGGTACGTTGGGCGTATCCCGCGCGCCGAAAATGAAAGTGAAAGCTAAGACGTTTACGGGAAACAGTCGGCGGGGGCGGGGGGTTTTCTCAGCGCTACTTTAAAGTCCAACACTGGTGTGTGTGTGTGTGTGTGTGTGTGTGTGGGTGATCACAGCGATGGCAGGCAGCACCCTCACGGTGGACGGTCTTCCCGCCGACCTGGACGACCGCACGCGACACAGGTTGACGTTGTACTTCAAAAACAGGCGGCGGTCCGGAGGCGAGATATCAGACCTGCGCGCGGACCCGGACGACCGCAGGCGCGTCGTGCTCGTCTACGCCGAGGGCCAAGGTGGGTGGGTGGGTGCGTGAGTAAATCAAGTGTTTCAGTGGATCGCGTAAGGCGTTTGTAATCGTGTTGTGTTGTGTTGTGCTCTTGTTCAGTTCTTGACACAGTTTTGCGAAAGACTCATCAAGTGGATCTCAAAGAGCCCCTAGGGGTGGTGACGTTGCGCGTTTCACTGCCAGAGAAGCATTTAAAAGCAGAGGTAAATATAAATAATACCATTTGTACATATTGTTGAGATATATATATATATTGTAATGTCTGCCGCAAGTGATGACGCGCAGACATGAGTTGCCGTCTCAAACGTCACGGTACTTTATTGTATAACACAGTTACAGCGACAACAACTGAGAACACACTACTAGAAACTTCTAGACTTCCCTTCCTAATCCCTGCAGGTCCGCCCTCACCCCTCCCCTCCGCCAACCCGCAAGTACCTGCCTCCATGCAAGCCCCGGGTTGGCGGAGAGCAGAGTGACGGCCAGGCCGAGAGCAGAGTGACGGCCAGGCGACCAATGACAGGGTCGCTAGAATATATATATGTCATATATTGTGTCGTGGTCGAAATAGTTGTGATTTATTTTCATTGCTATTTAATGTATGTGCACTGTATGTGTAGCAGGCAATACTCCATGGCCCCGACCTGACTCGTTGGTAAACCCCTGGCTAAACCGGTCCTTCCTGTCATGACCATTGAATAACAAACACGTGTCTTCCTTCTACAGCTGGTGTTGTCTTCTCAAGCAGGTGAGCTGTCATTTCCCTCAGTGTACTCAGTGTGTAGGGCTTCGATTTGATAGTCTGCGATGACAAATCAGGAAGACAGGGCCCCACTGCGCGTCACCAGCGCAGAGTGCAGCAGAGAGTTCCTTGAACAGATCCTATTCTTAGAAAACATGGGGGGAAAAACATGGAGCCTCCAAATGCCCAATAGGTCAGGTAATCCAAGTATTAATACATGCAAGGTGCCACTAGTGTTGGCTGATCATGAAGTGGTAAGCACTTCGGAGCTCATCCAAGGGACACAGGCAGCAGGATGGTGGTGAATAGCCCGGTTAATAGTAAAAGTTTGAAGAAATAACGTTTGAAGAAATGGTGCACCTCCAATCAAAACATTGTTCACAGACGAGAACGCATTAATATGCCAAGTGGGTGTTTTAATGTGGTCTCGTAAAATGACATCCTTTCTCTTTCTCTTTTTTTTTTAATTTGTATTTTTTTTTTGGTAATTTCTCCATTCCTTATCCCTGTAATGATGTGTCTTTTTTCATTTTCCGGTTCACCGACTTCAGTAATCATTGCATCTCATCACAAGATTGTCCTCTCCCCCCACTCCCCCCTACCCCCCCACCACCACCACCGCACACACACACACACACACCCCCATCCTTTCTGTTGCGGCTTGCCATTACAGTAGACACAAATTAAACAGCAACTCATCACAATAGATCCGGGCATAAACATTATGCTCCCGTTTTGGGGGGACCGTTATCTCTCTCTCTCTCTCTCTCTCTCTCTCTCTCTCTCTCTCCTCTCCTCTCTCTCTCTCTCTCTCTCTCTCTCTCTCTCTCTTCTCTCTCTCTCTCTCTCTCCTCTCTCCCCCCACCCCCCCCATCCCCACTACCACCGATGAAACTACATGCAGGAGGATTATGAAAACACACAACACACACACACACACACACACACACACACACACACACAACACACACACACCCACACACACACAATCAACGCCTCTGTCGTGCTCGGAATGCAACCACATGAAAGTGAGAAGCAGTTCCAGAGAAGTACAGAGACGCGTCGCCGTGGCGATCACCTCCGCCTAATTCAATTTCTATAGAATCACAGGGAACAGGTTGGCGGAGGCGCTTATGTCACTTTTAATTGGACGCCGTCTGAGGACATCGGCTGAGGATCTGGCAGCGTGACGCGCGCTTCCGAGAGAGAACACAACGCCAGACGAGAGAGAGAGAGAGAGAGAGAGAGAGAGAGAGAGAGAGAGAGAGAGAGATCTCTTGGTCCCCTCCTTTTTCTTCCCTCTCTCTCTCTCTCTCTCTCCCCAGACACCCTCTCTTCGTCACCATCATCATAATCATCATAATCCTCCTCCTCATCACCATCATCTCTGTCCTTTTTCTTCTCCGCGGCTTCAAAGGGGTTTCTCGTTCTTTTCAGTCGGTTTCCCGGGATTAGCATCATAGCACAAGGCTGCGGAGAGACACAATGAAAATGAAGAGAGATGGAGTCGTCGGTGGTCGGTGGTGGGTGGTGGTAGTGCTGGTGGGTGGTGGTGGTGTCAGAGTAGCACCATCATCAGGGGTCGGAGAAGAAGAATAAGAAGGAGAAGGCGAAGAGGGAGGTGATTCCACACCTGACTGGACAGGTTAGCAGGGTAGCAGTGACCTGACTCACTCATTCAACCCGGGCTGCGCTGCGTGTGGAGAGAGAGAGAGAGAGAGAGAGAGAGAGAGAGAGAGAGAGAGAGAGAGAGAGAGAGAGGAGAAACACCTCTTTCTCAACACTGCTGTTGCAATATACAGAACTCTGTAGAATGTATTGTTTGACTATGAGTGTGAACAACCCACCCCCCACCACCACCTCCTCCATCTAACACACCCACGCACACACACAGACACACACACACACACACGCATACAGTACATACACACACATACACTACACTCACACACACACACACGCCACATGCACACGCACACACACACACACACACACACGCACACTATTCCGGATTAAACATTGTAACTGGAGTACATGTAAGCAATAGCTCCCACCAGGCAGGTGGGACGCACGGTTATTATATCACAGCGAAGGCGTGTTGTTCGACCCGACGCCAAGCAGAGGGGCGATTTTTGAATAAAAATCATCGGCGTGGTATCCCGTTAATATACCACAGCTGCTCGTTTTATAATACCTAATTAACAACCTATAATTATTAGCAGGTAGATGTTTTTGATATGTGTGTATGTACTGTGTATGCATTTCAAGTGATTTTTCAAATGAATGTACACAGATGGATGGTGCATGACACAAGACGACAAAGTGGTGAAAAAAGGGGTGTGACAAAATGTGTAATATATACACGTATATATGTATGTGTATATATCCTATGCTCGATGGATATGAGCATATTATTTATTGACGCCATTACTACAATAATTTGTATTTATGTTGCCATTTATCACAGGATATGCTGCTTTTAAAAGCTAGTGACAACATCGACACGCTAATACCTTACAGCTAATTAACAGGCGGAATTATTCACGCGACATCTCAATCACGTCGCTAACCATGTAATGGAAGCTCCACATCGATGCACATGCTAAATATTTCCCGTCGTCTACTTAAAATTGTATGCATAAAATGATGATGGGTGATTATTGACTGAGTGATAACAGCAGTTTGATATTTGATTAGTCTCGTACGCTTTACAGATGTCGCCCCGTGTTTGAAAGTCACTCAAAGTCGCCTTCGATCCGGTCGACGCGGAATACGTTGTGGCGGCGGAATGACGAAGATTAACTCGCGCGGTGTCGCTCTCTGTGCGGCCTTCCGAGTCTTAACCCGCGGGCGGCGCTGTGTGCCGTTCGGACGCCCACGTGTCTCCGCTTCCTCCTCCTCGGCCCGAAACAATAGAGGCGGACATTTTTTCGCCCTCAGCCCTTTTGTCCTGCTGTTGTAAATCCCTCCATTTCCCAGGTCCCTACATGTCCCTGGGGCTCTGGGCAGATTGTTTCAGAGGTGGCTTTGGTCTGTGTAATGGCGTGCCGCATGCCTTGTCCCTCCATCAAAATTTCAATTTCCAACCTCAGCCCTCAGCAAACTGTAGTGTAATGTGCATTTTCGTTTTTTTGCCCGCTGCTCCGTTTCTTTTTACGACGACATTTGAATGACTCTATCACCTTGTCTGTCATCGCAAAAGAGGAAAGAATGAAACAATCCTATTAGTGGAGGGGATTTACTGGGAGAACAGGCTTAAAACGGAACCCCTAGTTTTGCGTTTGTGTGCCTTCTTTGAGGAAATTCATCACCACTTTTTATATACATATACTGGATATAGATTGAAGGACGTGTGTCACGTGACCGGAACTCGGTGCTCACGTTCTTGAAGTCGTGGACCTCCAGCACCTCCTCGCTGCCGTTCCCGATGCGGAAGATCTCGATGCGCTGGGCGGGGTCTATCTCCAGCACGCTGTCCATCTCCAGCCCGTCCACCAGCGCCTTGTACTGGTGGTCATACACCTGCACACGTACACACACATGGATAGACACACGCACATGCACACACACACACACACACACACACACATACACACACACACACGCGCACACACACACACACAATTTCAGATTAGATTCAGTTAGTTTCACTGTGGATCACCTGTTCATAGTTATTGACAATCTGTTATTGATCATGTTGTAATATAAAATGACACAATGAACTTGTTCACCCCGATATGGGGGATTAAAATCGTTCCATTAATAGATGCATGGCACGGAGGATAATATGGATAATTTGCATTGTCTGTGTTTTTTCTAGTCGCCAACTACGTGAATGTGATGTCCCTACATTGAAGATTAGGTTTGTTTAATTGTATTTTAGTCAAAAAGCATTTCAATGCGTTTAAATGTCTTTCCCGTTGACCTAACTCAACTCCTCCCTCCGGCTCCATTTCGTGACACCAGACTGTGTCTCCGCCGTTGCCCCGGGCAACGACTCCAAGTGTCGAAGTATTGCAGGCGCGATGTCGCGGGCGTTAATAAACCAAAGCTTTGAGGCGACAATCAGCGGAACACCGAACATATTTATATTGACAAGCTGCAGCCGTTTATAAAATGGAACGCATCATTGGAGATTTGTCTCAAGTAAGCAAAATGAATAGATTAAAAAAAAATAAAAAAAAATTACTTTTCTTCCTAATTTCTTCCTTTTTTTCCCTCGTGGAGTGTTCATCTGCCTCAGAACGTTGTATATCTCCACCACTCGCTTGTGTACTGTTCTCGGCTACGCACGGATGCCTCTTAAAATCCTGCCTGCATGCCCAACAGCTGAAGAGATTCCATTAATATTTATGCAAAGCGCGCGTTATGATGAGAAATACATTGTGGAGTTCATCTTCATCCGTCTCCGTGGTAAATGAAAGTATTGCGGGTGAGACACGCGGCTAATGAATAGACCATCAGTATGTCTGTAAAAAAACATCAGAAGGTCTCCATTCAGTCAAAATACGCACACAGGCCTCTTTTACAATACAATATGTGTGCTTAGCATGTTGTGTATCCCAGTTTCTGCATTATTCATGACATTTAAATGCTCTCGTCGACCATATTGCCGTCATCGCTGTCTGGTGGGCGAGCAGAGTAATAATGGGATATAATTCTTAATGCGAGAGCACCTCCGGAATGGTCGCGGAATATAAAACCTTCATTAACATAGGTCACAATACCCAAGGTACAACGGGGAGCTACAACTTTTAGATCATCCATGGGGGTTAAATTAAGCCGGGACTTGGTATTTAAGTGTCAATTGAGCTGTTAAGGGGGGGAAAAATGGGGCCATTAAACAATTTCAAAGTCTGTGCGGTGGATTACAATTCTATTTTAGCATTTTCTATTCTATTAACATAAAGGTGGTGGCGGTGACGGTGGTGGCGGTGGTGGTGGTGGTGGGTGTGGTGGATTCTGGCAGAGTATTGATTCATACTAAAACAGTGAATACCATTTTCAGCGGGCTATCACTTTGGATAAAGATCCAGCCGTGAGATTCTCTTCACCTCGCGGGGCTGAAATGGATAATAATGTATTACAGCAGTCGGACCTCGACTGGCTCAATATCCAAAGTGGACGCTGTGCACCGTAATTGGCATTCTGAAAATAGAAATAAATTGCCGTTGTCTCTCTGAGCCCCGCTTTCACAGCAGAGCTAGCTTGAGATGCTGCATATGTAGAGCTGAGGCTGACGGTTAAAAACGCTGCATAGCACCTGAAATGAAAATGAGAGCAATCGTGCCTCATGACGATCCTCACCGCTCTCATTAAAGGAACAGGCTATTAATTGAATTACAAATAAGAACACATTTGTATACACTTTAATTGGAAAGGCGTCTTGTTAATTCCTTTCCTCGCACACCGAATGAGCGGAAGAGCCACCGACAGGCGAACGGGACGAGAGGGAAAGTGAGCTTGTTTTCGTCTGAGATGAGCTAACCTTACATTACCACGTCACTGAAAGATTCACAAGGGGATTAGGTTTGGCTAAATGTGCGATCTAGAAACGAAAGCATTATAAGCAAACAAAACCCGGTTTTGTTGTTGGTGTTCTAACATCTCAAGTTCAGTGATGACGTAGTTTGATAAAAAAACAAAAACTTAAAGGAACGCTGACGCACTAACGCACACACAGAAGAAGCAGCACCGCGGTCATAGATGAATATTGAAGGCGAGCACTTGAGGCTAATATTCCAAACTATCTGGCACCCGAATTGAAATGCAAATTAATCCGCAGCAAAAAATAACAGTTTCTTATTGGAAAAAAATAGAGTACAAAACAAACGACGACAAAAAAAACCACCCGACACTGCACAACACGCAGTTCATAGTAGAATAGACGTTTTTTCTCACATCACAGGCAGCTTCTCCCTGTAGGATAGCAGATAAAGGATTCCCATCTCTGCTGCCAAAAAGACATTCAGGCCCGGGTTGGTGTTTGGCGAATCGCATCGTGGAAGTGGTCACAGACAATGCCCTATGTGTATGTGTGTGTACGTGTGTGTGAATGCGTGCATGGTGCCTGTTGTGCGAAGCAGTGCAACGGCATGTGTGTGTGTGTGGCAAGCGTGCACATGTGTGTGTGTGTGTTGAGTGCTAGTTGCATTGGGTGTGTGCAAGCCATGCACATGTTGTTCCTGTGTTAGTTGTTTGCATAGTGTGTTATGCAAGCAAGTGCACGTGTAGTGTGTGTGTGTGCTATAGCATGTGAATGGTGTGTGTTGCAAGGCGTGCACGTGGGTTGTTGTATCTGGTGCAAGCGTGCCCATAGTGTGTGTTAGTGTTGTGCGTGCACACGTGTGTGGCTGTGTGAGTGCGTGCCTGAGAGACACCGAGTGCATCTGTTCTTCTTCACTCCGTCCTCATGGTCTCCTCTCCTGAGGGTGGTCCTTAACAAGCCTTCGAGGCCAGATTGTTTCTAAACAGAAACCGACATCGGGGGGCACCAAGGAGCGAATGAGAAGAGGCAGGCAACACACCCAAACGCGCTGCGCTTGGTGGTGTGTGGCGTTGCGTTGCATTGCCTGTGTGCTGTGATGTGTGTGTGTGTGTTGTGCACGATGCGTTGCGTGTTGTGTGTGTGTGGGTGCGTGAATAGAGTGGTGGACATGTGGTGGCTGCAGAGGACTATCTCAGTTAAAAAGGTCATAGCCTGATGTGGTGCTTACAAGGTGACTGAATTTGACGTCGGAGAACTGCTCCGTTGTAGTGTGTGTGTTGTATGTGTGGGTGTGTGTGTGTTGTCGTTGTGGTGTGTGTGTGGCCTTGGGCGATGTTGTGCAAAATAGAACAGGATGAATGGTCGATTGACAATAATACTTCCCTTAGGTTGTCCTTGGGGGGGGGGGGGGTGGCAGATAGAGAGAGGCGCAACCAGCGAGGTGGAACCGGATGCCTGTCACTCCCAGTGGGGGTGGTGATGGGGGAACTGGTGATGGAGGTGGAGGTTGGAGGGGGGTGGGGAAGCATGCCTCATAATATCACGGTCTGAGTCTCTTCTTTGGAGCAATCCTCCGAGTCTGAGTGCAGGGTGACTCACACTGAGGTACGGACACTGATCTCCCCACAGACATGTGTTTTGTTATATCTTTCATGACGAGAGTCTTTCAAGGAGGCCTCTTCTTTCTTTTAATCTCCTCTGTTATGAGTGCCGGAAGATATATTTATATATATATTTATATATATATATTTATATACATGCGCCTCCTTTCATTGCGTAGCGGCGCCGGCGTGTGTGAGCCATCTGGGCCAATGATTGGCAGCGGATCAATTGTTCAACCCCAGACCGTCTCGCCAAATATTGCGCGGACAGGCAGGCTCCCTCCCTCCCTCCCCTCCCTCTCTCTCTTCCTCCCTCCCTGCCCTCCCTCTCTCTCTCTCTCTCTCGTCTCCCTCCCTCCCTGCCCTCCCTCTCTCTCTCTCTCCCTCCCTCCCTCCCTCGCCTCCCTGTCTGAGTCCTGCACCTTTGCTGAGCCCGGCCCTCGCAGTCAGAGCACCTGCGGTGGCGAGTGCATATGCACATTGATTTCCCTACCCAACACCCCCCTCCCACCCCCTCCACCCCCACCTCTCCCACCCCATGCCCCCCCGCCACCCTCCTCCTCCTCCTCCTCCTCCTCCTCTTCCTCTTCCTTCTCGGTACATATATATATCGCTTTGTAGTCGGAGGGAGGATTCGAGCAAGTGAAAGCCGATGCAAAGGGAAAAATGACAAAGAAGAGAAAATGAGAAAAATGTCTGTTGAAAAAGTCTCCCGGAAGGTACGGCGTGTGTGTGTGTGTGCGTGTGCGTGTGTGTGTGTGTGTGTGTGTGTGTGTGTGGTGTGTCTGTGTTATTGTTCCCGTCAACTGTTGTGCGCCGCTGTCACGCTAAGCACAACACTTCATTTGTATCCGTGATTTCCTGCCACTAGTTGAAACCAACCGACCGAAAAAGAGAGAGCTCCTGGGTAGCCAAACTACTCCTGAGTCCACTGAATCATACATGGATGGTATTTTCATTTTCATAGTTACTTTTTGGAATTGCATCAGCAAGGAAGAGAAGAAGGAAAAACTCTTCCCCCATGAAGTTTCATATTGGAGGTTGAATGTCTGCCTTCAACAAAGAGAGAGAGAGGAAGGGGGGGAGTGAGAGAGGGGGAGAGAGAGTGACAGAGGGGAAGGGGGAGAGAGGGGGAAAGGGTGAGAGAGAGAGGAGGGGGAGAGGGGAGAGAGAGAAAGCAAGAGGGGCGAGATGGTCGGAAGAGAGAGAGAGAGAGAGAGAGAAGAGAGAGAGAGAAGAGAGAGTAGAGAAGAGGAGAGAGAGAGAGAGAGAGAGAGAGGGAGAGAGGGGGAGAGGAAATGGGGAGAGGGAAGAGGGGAGAGAGGGAAGGGAGAGGGAGAGAGAGAAAGTATAGGGGATGAGAAAGAGTTATTAGACGAGAATAACAGGGGACAGAGATATAGAGGGAGGGAGAGAGAGATGTGATTGTTGAGGGAGAGCGAGAAAGGAAGAGAGAGAGAGTTTGAGTCGTGATGAGAAAGGGAGAGCAGAGAAGAGAGGAAGGGGGAAGAGAGTGACAGAGGGGAGAGAGGGGGGGGGAGGGAATGATGAGCGGGAAGAGAGAAGGAGAGAGAGAAAGCAGAGGTGGAGAGAGGTGTGGAGAGAGAGCAGAGAGCCGAGAAAGAGAGAGAGAAGGGGAGCGTGAGTAGGGGAAGGGGGGAGGGAGGGAGTGAGTGTGAGGAGGGGAAGTGAGGGAGGGAGTGAGAGAGATAGAGAGGCACCACTTGCTCCTTGTCCTCCAGCTGCAGTAGGAGCAGCAGCAGCAGTAGGCTGCTGATTTTCACAGTGAGTTCATGTCTGTTCACATGGGCAGTCACATGAAGAACTCCTAATGTCTCCCCAGGGCTGTCCTCTGGTTTGCAATGTTGTTCTATTAAGACTTTTCCCTTTTTTTTCGGTCCTCTCAGGAGGGAAGAAGAAAAAAATAAATAAAAAAAGTGAGATGAACATCTCTGTTAGGCTCGTGGAAAATTGCCACTTCTCAAGCAGAAGCCTCTGCAAATAAAAGTAAGCGCAATTTCAACCGCCGTAATTACCCTGCATCCCCCCCCCCCCCCCACACACACACACACTCCCCCACAGAGTAGAGAAACTTAAAAACACTAAATTATAGCGTGTCGAGGAAAGAAAAAAACGGTTGCACTAAGTGACTGAGTGTCTCAATCGATGGATCGCAGTGGAATCACTGGGGAAATAAGTTGAAGTTGAACAAGTTGCTAGGTTGCTAGGTTGCTAGGTCTACACCGTGCACGTCGCTGGGTTGCTAGGTCTACACCGTGCACGTCGCTGGGTTGCTAGGTCAACACCGTGCACGTCGCTCGGGTTGCTAGGTCTACACCGTGCACGTCGCTCGGGTTGCTAGGTCACACCGGTGCACGTCGCTGGGTTGCTAGGTCAACACCGTGCACGTCGCTCGGGTTGCTAGGTCTACACGTGCACGTCGCTCGGGTTGCTAGTCTACACCCGGTGCACGGTCGCTGGGTTGCTAGGTCAACACCGTGCACGTCGCTCGGGTGCTAGGTCTACACCGTGCACGTCGCTGGATTTGCTAGGTCTACACCGTGCACGTCGCTCGGGTTGCTAGGTCAACACCGTGCACGTCGCTGGTTGCTAGGTCTACACCGGTGCACGTCGCTGGGTTGCTAGGTCTACACCGTGCACGTCGCGCGGGTTGCTAGTCAACACCGTGCACGTCGCTGGGTTGCTAGGTCTACACCGTGCACGTCGCTCGTAGGTTGCTAGGTCTACACGTGCACGTCGCTGGGTTGCTAGGTCAACACCGTGCACGTCGCACGGTTTGCTAGGTATCTTAGGTCGCTAGCTGCCGGCATGTTCTCCAGCACGGCGAGTTTAAACACATCACGGCTCTGGCTGAAAACATTCTAGTTTGTCGAAACGTAATTTCAACTTCAAAGCGAGACCCCCTCCCTCCGCGGCAAACTCCCCGCGAGGAGGTCCCCTACCTGAAATTGCTGCAACACTCCGGATGGGGTTGCGTACGCGTCGGTGTCTCAAGCGCACACGTCGATGGTGAGACAATCGGCGGGACTAGCTGGCGAACAAATTAAAACCAAAACCAACAACTTCTCCCCTGCAGGCTTCAGGCAAGAACATGCGGCCGATCCCGGTAGCCGTAGTCCAACAAGAGTTCACGATAGCGGCAAATATGAGACCCTTCTCTGTGGCAGAGAAGACAGGGTTCAAGAACATGCTTAAAGTGCTTGACCCGTACACACAACCAAACAAAAGAACACATTGACAGGACGTCAGAAAAGCCATCTCCTGCGCTAACTACGGACTGGTTGGCGCTACAGAGAGCCAGCTCATTTCATGACGGCAGACTGGGAGATGCAAAAGCGTTGATCACGTTGATCATTGATCGTTCATTTTGCTGCTGATCTATGCATTCGTTGTTAAGATGAGATAAGATGGTGCTTTATTACTCTGCGTGGGGAAATGTTATGTCGTTATGTTATGAAGCAACTGTTTTGTTTGTTTCCATGTGCTGATGGAAGCCAAGCTATACAGTGTATGTATACAGTATATACAGTATGTGTATATATATATATATATATATATGGGGGTGGAGAGAGAGAGAGAGTGAGAGAGAGAGAAAGAGGGTAACAGAGTTCAAACTCTTGTTGAATATGGACCAAAAGCTGTGACACTGCTGCTAAATATGCAGGCTGGCTGGTGCCCGGAGTCTTCATGGCCAGCGAGGAGTTTTTGGATGTCCGGGCGCTACTGTGGAACATCATCGGAGACGCCACGGGGCTATTTCCACCAAAAACACTCCACCGAAGCACTAATTTAATAATAGCGTCTTTCCTGCTCTTTCTCTCTCTATCGCCCCCCTGTGGACAGAAATCCATGGCAGGGCTTTCATAGGGGAAAATATTATTAGCACTTGTGGTGATTCCTGCCGACACAGGCCTCACACAAATGTCTATTTTGTTCTGAAAGGCAATTGCGATATATAGAACATATCTTAAAATCAGCTCCAAACACTACCACTTAAAAACAAACGGAGAGCAATTTTCCCAAATATAGCGGCGACGGCATTTGGCCTCGACTTGAAGCTGCCTGCGTGTGCTGCTTCCATTTTAATGAAAGGATGCACAAGTTCACAAAAAAACACACACAAGAAAATCTGAAGGGGCCTTCTAAATATAAACATTTGTGAGGCATTGAAACGCTGCGTGTGTTGTAATTACAAGGCAACTCTTTCCGCGGTTCTGTTAATTGTGGCGGCGTGGGTGCGTAGCGAGCAGACGGCGGCGCACAATAACACCGAGCCGGGTACGCCGCTCCCAACCTGGGGCCGCCGGTGTCGCAATCTCTCGGCGGCATTGTGAAGGAGAAGGAGGTGTCGCGTGGAAGGATGTTTCCTCTAATTGCTGAACGTCGGCAAACAACCGTGAGTGTTGGGTCTACTCCCGCGCTCGCGCTGACGGTGTTCACTGCAGGCTGAGATGATATTCTTTTTGCGGAAATACTTCAGTTGGTGCTTTTTTTCAACTTGGCCGTTGTCTTGCAAAGTCTTCTGGAAGCCGAATTGCACAATTGCCAAAGTCTCAACGTGTGGTATGTAGCAGTAAATGGAGTGCACAGCACAGAAGGCGGAGGAATTTAGAACACTTTAATACAAACTCTCAACCGAGCACTTACTTTAAACATCCATTTAATGTAAAAATTTAATGTTTTACAGCTCCCAGCATTCTCCCCTCCTCTGAATTGGAATGACACAGAGAGCCTCTGAAGATTCACGCTGCAGAATTTTTGATAACAAAAAGTTTTTTATAATAAATAAATAAATACCCAAAGCCGAACAAAAGTTTAGCTTTGGCTGTGTTGCCTTCGATGTGCAGGAAAAAAAGAAGTGTTTTCTCTTGATGCAAGTTGAGATCAGCCTTGAAGTACTGAATCAGATGGTATACAGGCCGCAGAAGCTCCCACAAAAACAACATTTGGGCATCACCCGGCCTTCTCATTCCGGAATTCCCGTTTATTTTTTCTGGCACTATACTTTCTTGCAATGTACGCTTTTTTAGTTTTAGGTGAGCGTGCGGAATGAATGGTCTGGTAAGCATCCCACATGTGGGACAGCATACTTGAAAAAGACTCCAATGAAAGCTGTCCAATTTGTCTAAACACAATTATGCTCTTTTGAAATTGATATAAAAAAATGATTTAGCCTTTGCTGCAATGCATTTCTGTCTTACTTTGCAAATATTAGCTTCCATATAATACATACGGGTATCATACATAATGGTTCCGTTATTTTTTAACCGCAAAACGTTCGGACATACTGTAGAAAAACAATAATGTCGCCGAAAATCGATGCGGAAATCTTGAAATCGCGTCGATGGTTTACAGGGGGGTTGACAGTGATGGGAACTGGTGTGAGGATTTTAAGCGCCATTTGTAAAATGACGATCACAAAACCGTGTATTCCGTTCATCAACTGGAAGCCTGAAATTGTTTCGTCCCCGTCCAGCCAATCGTTGCGTTTTCAAAGCAGAACATTTGCGCGATACAGACGGCGGGTGGCAGCCGGTGACACGTACCGTTCTCCGTTCAAGATGTTGCCTTCGTTGTCCTACCTGAGCCTCCTTCGATGTGCAAATGTTGACACGACGCTGAATGTGCTCGTTATTGTGTTATTCCATGATTAGTATTCCCTCCCAGTGACCAGGCCTCCAATACAAACGCGGCGGGGGCACACTACTTAACACAAAGCTATTTAACAGATTTCGCTGCAAAAATACAAACGACGGTATTATTAAATATGACATTTTTTTAGCTGCGATCACTTCCAGGATTAACACAGGATTTAAGTAACCTTTTGGCGCTCGAGTACAGGATTGAGTGAGGGAAACACGCACGCACACACACACACACACACACACACACACACGCCTACATGAAGGATATCATTTCCTCAGAGACATTTCCAAACCAGATGCTGAATGTGCCTTTGTTTGTAAAATGGTAGATTTTGTGATCCGGTCCTACACACACTCTCAAACCTTCTCATTCATTATGTGCCACTTTTTCTTCCTAGCCGCCAAAGCCCCCCGCTGCCCCCCCCCCCCCCAGAGTAACTATCTGATAGCTGGTGTGTGACGTGAGACCACCATGACCACCACTGACTACGGCTGCTCATAATATACCATAATATATAATATATATGTATGTTTGTGTATGACTAATCACACCTGACATTTGAAAATACGTCACTCTCTGTGGCAATGAATCACGTCCCCCCATGTGACCGCATTGTGCTCATAATAGAGCCACGTTTTTAAAGGGACAGTATGTCAGCGCGGAGGTTACGGACTCCCGGTCAAGGGAAGCGTGGCTCCGCCGTATCTCATCGCAGTGGATTTGTGGAGGTTGCTGACATTTAAAGGAAACAATAATTGGAAATATGACCCCTGATGTGTATCCTTGGCCGCGTTCCTCGTTTTTTAGAACCGCAGTAATACTACAGTAGTACCACGTGAAACAATTCAAAAAGGGAGCCCCGCCGTGGTCCCTGGGACTAAGTGACACCTCGTCGGGTCTGTAACGGCGCCTTTATCGTCGTTTATATCCGCAAGTTAATTAACACACGGTAGACGTGTCTCGATTTAGATGTGGTCACGAATCAAACGCATGAATCAAAAAATAAGTTTGTGGGTAATTTGCGCTTGAGTCACTTGAAATAGGCTAAGTAGATATTGTGGTGCTGATTTGTAACAACAAAACACTTTCATCGCACTTCATTTTCAGAAGTTTCAGGAGAGATGAAGGCAGGAAAAAAAAGTAGCTGTGATCATAACTATATTTCTGTTGATATCTTCTCTTTAATAATTAAGCCGACATTCAAACTGAGCCGATGAATGAATATCATGACAGCGCATCGGTGCGGTTCATGCGGGGTGAGTTGACTAAATGTAATATCGGGTTCGGGCGGTTTTTGGCAAGCCCTGCCCTGCTGGGCCACATAATGTGGAAAAAGAACTTGAAGTGGGGAATTCTCTGCAAACAAAGTGGCAGGCGCCCTTCATGGTCCCAGCCACATTCACTGTTGAATGTTAAACATCAGAGCCGATGTGGGAGAAAACGGTATTGTCTTCTATCACGTTTGTAACTCCCATTTTCCTATCATAATCTCAATATCCAACTCTATACTGTATATATCCTGAACCTTAACAAACTCAGAGTCAATACGTGTGGTCGACATAAAGGTCTGCTCATGAAAGAAAAACCCCCGATATATTACTTCCAAACCGTGTGTCATTACAGCGTCCTCGGGAAGAGAGTCTACCGTTAGTTTTCCACGCTTGTGTGTTAGATGTTGTCAGTGTGTGCGTTGCCCGTGTGACTGAGTATTCCGATGTGTAGATCGGCCTGCATGCCGTTTTTTAAAAGGCCTCACTGTTTACAATGTGCTCGTTATTACTGTGAACCACAAGAACGTGGTCAATTAATTCACTTCACTTCTATATCTGAAATGCCGTGCCAAATATTGCACCTGGCCAAATGATTCACGAGTAAGAGAAAGGGTCGTGCTAAATTGAAAATATCGGTTAAAAGGGCTAAAACTCAAAGTATGAATACATTGCTTTCAATGTCCAAAGAAAGAAAGTGAAAAATGTTCAAGGGTCACACCCAAAGGTCTTTTTATTCAAGATAGAGCCTTTATTTCATGAAACTCAGTACAAAGTAAAGTTCAATAATGCATATAAACATAACAAATATAATGAAAACGTCTCGATGCTGGACACAAAGTTTGTTTTTTGGAAAAATAAACCTTGAGAACGTTTTGACAGCAAGCCAGGGGAAAAGGGAGGAATACACAAGTGACAAACATGAGCGAATCTCCTGAATATTCAAGCAGAAACTACATTGTTCACCTTGGTGGCTCGCTCTCTCTGTCTTTCTGTCTCTCTTTCTTGGCGTCTTTCTCCCTCCGTTCCCACGGCGGACGATGTGCAGACACTCAGATGGCGCCTGAAAAAAGTCTTCCTCGTCAGAACTGGTTTTCTTTAAATGAAAGATCCGGGGCGTCTCCTGAGCCTCCGATGGTCCAGAGGTGCGGGTTCTTTGTTCCGGACTCATAATGCGTCGACATTCTACTCGACAGTGTCCTCATTGTTCTGCTGTCACCGTTGGACGGAGCACCATCAGACTGAGAGCAAAAAAATGTGATTGCGATATCATCTGTCTTGTAGTCGTTGCAGAACTTTTTCTCGTGCATTTTTTTTTGGAGTACAATATGGTGCGTTCTAACTTTGATGGGGAGTTTATTACCAAAAAACAGATGGACCTTCACCAAGCCCAGACCCTCGGCTTGTAATCTGACGCATCGTGCTGCTAATTCTCCCACGTCCTTCGGCTGGAACTTTTTCTTTGTGGGCGTCTAATTAAACCAAACGCTGAGATTCTTACATCGCGCCGGGATAAATGTGGAGGATTAGGGGGGGGGGGGGGGGGGTGGCTTAATTTAGTGGCAAGCAGAGCTGAAGTCTACAGAGCAATTCTGGAAGTTTTTTGTCACATTGTCTTTCTCTTGTGGCCGATGGCGGCGGGGTATTTGTCGAAATCCACGACAGAACGTCATTGTTGGGGTACATTGGCCCTGACATGCTTTATTTTATTTTTTTTAAACACTGTGCTTTTTTAGATGCAACGGGGGGGGGGGGGGGGGGGAGAAAGTGCAGAGTGGCCATTTACATTTTAATCGCTAGTAGGACATTTTGCCTTTCCAATCCTTGCCTTCGCTGCTGCCTGCTACAAATACAGGGCATCTGGTAAAGTGAGACACAAAAGCCTCTGCTCTTGTGCACGCCCCCCCCCCAGACCACCACACACACACACCACACACACACACACACACACACACCACACACACACACACACACACACACACACACACACACACACACACACACACACACACACACACACACACGCCGTCACCCATTTCCACCCAGCGACTGCCAAGCTGTGTGCTATTTGGAATGTGATTGCACTTTGCCGTCCCTCTCCCCGAGTCGCTTCTCTGCAGTCCGCTCGCATTCACCGTCACAATGCGCCCCCCCCCCCCCCCCCCCCCCCTGTATACATAATATATACTGTACTGTTACATCGGCAATCTGCATGCATTTATTGAAAGGTTTTGTGCTAATAAGATAATAAAAAGGGAGGCTTCTCTTGTCAAAAGAGAGAGTAACCCGTTACAATGTTGTAGTGCCTTAGAGCTGCATCACATTTCTGTTGTTTTGTGTTTATATATATATATATATACTGTATGTACACAGAAATATATATACAATATATAGATGTACACTTTAAAGTAGAATGGATTAGTCAACCATATGTTTTCTGTAAGCGTACAGCACTTTAAAAAGCGAAGGCTGGACTCGCCTGTTCAGCTAAATCTCCGCTAATCATTCATCCATCTGTTCTATCTCTCATCCGTCTGCCCAACATCCATCCATCCTTCTGCAGCCCCATCCATCTGTCCATCTACTCTATCTATCCATGCTATCTATCCTATCTATCCGTCTGTCCACCCGTCTGTCCATCTATCTATCCATCTATTATCACCATCCATCTCCATCTGTCCATCTATCTATCCATCTATTCTATCTATCCATGTATCTATCCATCTGTCCATCTATCTATCTGTCTATCTATCCATCTTATCTATCCATCTTGTCCACTATCTATCTTATCTGTCCCATCCATCCCATCTATCTATCGCATCTGTCCATCTATCTCTCTGCCACCATCCATCTCTGTTCCATCCTATCATCCATACATCATCCATCCATCATCCTCAAGCCATCCATCCACATATACATCCATCTATCTATCCAGGCATCCGTTTTCCATCCATCCATCTGCCATCTCCACCCATCTGTCCTTCACTCTGCCCTTTCGACCGTCCATCTCTCCATCCACGCTCCAGCCGTCCGCCGTCCGAGCACGGTGCCGCCGGGCCAGAGTATCAGAGTATCAGAGATCGAGATCTGCACCCGTGGGCTTTCCTATCGGAGCGATGGCTCGCCCCGCTTTGAAGAGGCTCCATCTCCACCCGCTGATGGAGGGTGATGACTGAGCCTCCTCCTCCTCCTCCTCAAGACCCCATTAATTGCAGAGCGCAGGGTCCACAGGTTTCACGTTCATTGCCTCCGCAACCTCTGCCCATCAACACATTTTATTGCCACGTGAGAATGATCACAGCCTGTTAAAGTGGAAATAATGACCGCTCCACCTCAAGCATGAAATATTTAACAAGGACAAAGGAGATCGGCTCGACGGTGGATTTATATCTGTTTGAAAGAGAGGGCATGGGCATGGAAGTAACGGGGAACCGGCCTAAACGCAGCATAGACACAACAAGTTCAATTATTGATGCTTAGCGTATGGGATGTTACTAACAGTGCATTGGCCAACCTTTCAAAAAGATGGAATTCTGACTTGTTTTACTATGGGTTAATAAGGGTTGTTTTTTTTCCTGTTAGAACCGTTGAGTTGCTCGGTGATATATAGAGCGGACGTGGGTCGTTTTATTGCGAGGCTGCATAACTTCTGCAGGCGCTGCAGGATGTGTGTGCATAGCTTCAATCACCCACGCTGTAGTTCAGCAGTAATATATTTGACGGAATGTTTCTCTCATTTGCAGTCATAAATTGTCAACGCGGAAATTATCGATGTATTGTTGCTCGCGGGCTTGAGTAGATTGGCTTTTTTTTTTTTGGCATCCTGGGAAAATCAAGGCTGGGCAGATGAGTGAAAATGTTCTCTATCAAACTGATTGAATTGGATTTTACCAGATAAATTGCCAGGACAAGTGTTACCCGCAATTATTTTGCCAACAGGCTCCGCCGGTCCCAGTCCCGGCAATTGTGGTCAATTGGCAATCAAACTCAATAATGTGCTTTAAGAATCAGGCATTATAGCCCAGTTTACTATGTAAATAAACAGTACCCTAAATGACTCAGTAATAGATGTGGGCTGAAATGTCCAACTATTAAATCCCCACTGATTTTGGTTTTGAATTAAAAATAAATTGGGAGATGTGTCCAACAAAAATTATGTTGGCGAAGGCATTTTTTGCTAGTAATTCCTATATTAGTTTTTCTTCTTTGCTCATTTAGCCTGGCAATAATTATGATATAAAACGCCAAAGTTGTTGTAGCCGTTCAACCGTAAAAACTTTTCAGCCTGAAAAATGCCGACAGGCTGATGGTAGCCTGTGGTAGAGCCCACCATGAACAAACAGAGACACATCCCCAACAGTAACTATCAGGCCAGGTACATGGCTACACAGACAGGGGCTGCATAGAAACCTGGAACAGAAAAAAGTGGGAGACTACCAGGTGGTTCTTACCTTTGCTTGGTTTGGTCCCCAGAAGTACCGCAGGCTGAAGACTCCCACGGCCAAAGCCAGGAAGACGAGGCCCAGGATCAGAGCCAGGCGCTGGTATGTTCGGTACCTGGCCGTCTTCTCTTTCCCCATTTGCAATCTGCCGCAAAAAACGGAGGACACAATGTACATGTAGATCTGTGAGGGACCGCTGGCAGCATGTGACCCCAGCATACGATTTCTTTACTGTCGCCAGCCAGTCCCTATACAACAGGAATATAGCGGACTCTTTCATTTACCTTGTCTTCCCTTTTTTTTCAAGTTTTATATCGATAATAATCTCGCGTTCACGGCTGGTTCTTTTTAAATACCGTTTCTGAGATGACGCCACAAATTCTTATGAAGGCTACAAAAACACACACCCCCACATGCGCCAAGTCTAACCTTCGACGTTTATGACTACTTGTTTACGTCGGGTGCACAAAGCCGCCTCGTTTGAGAGGTGGTGATGATAAACATATAATGGACGCCACGCCATGTGTAGCCAAGCAGTGGATAGAGAGGAGCTCATAAAAAAGGTCACGTTTGCAGCATTAACTTTTTTTTTTCTTTTTTTTTTTCATCAAATGAAATCTCGCCCTCTGTTGTCGTCAACTCCCCCCCGAGCTGCGAGGCCGCAAATTAATAACGAAAGGCTTTTGGTTTCAACCATCATACACCACCAACGGGGAAGAAAATGAAAGATCCTTATATTCACGCTGGAACACTTTTGAAGGTCTCACCAAGGAACAAAAAGAATGATAATAATTGTTCCTACCTCAATTACTCACACCACCAGTATTTCATGTCTGTGTTGTGTATTTTCAAGCTATCGTAAGAATAGTAATGATGGCGTACAACAACCGTAAAGGACTCAATTGACCTACAATCCAAAGTATGATGGTATGCAGAAGATTTTTAACTAAACAAAGTTTTTGTTTCGTTAAATAACATAGACTCAATAATGTACCTCATAAAACGTGCATAGTTACCCATGCCACACTTAAATTCAATCAAGAAACGTATGCAATAATTACGCAATCCTAGACAGTGGCCACAAACGAGTGAGCCGATCAAAGCCCAGAGCAGTGCTCAATATTATAGGAAACAGAAGGCAGCAATCACAGACGGCCAGGAATTCCTCGCAGAGGGAATTTTCTCCAAGCGTGGAAAAAAAAGACAAAAAAAAACCGCCGGCTGAATTCCACAGCGCTGCACCTCTGGCAGGTTGCATAAGCAGTGGAAAACTTAAGGATAAAACCTGAGCCTCCACTGAACCCCCGCTCGGCTGTAAACTATAAAAACTAGGGCGGCTGGGTGGGGGGTGGGGGGGGGGGAGAGACACGTGGGGAGAGACGTGGGGGGTGTGTGGGGGACGGGGGGAGGAAGGAGAGGTGGAAACAGACACTGATCAGACAGACGCTGATCGATAAT
>PIJE02003105.1:44722-47459 GCA_002895965.2 Coryphaenoides rupestris | reverse complement strand
AATAAAAGAGGTTTAGCCCCACGAGCCCAGTGCTCCCAGTCGTCTATGTCCCGTATGCATCGTTAGTTTTCCAGCTGCCCATGTCTATTAATAAGAAGTCATCAAACACTTCTGGAGCTTCCTGGCTGGCGGCGTTTCTAATTTGAACAGAACCTAAAGATCCTCCTCGTCTCCAAGGACAAGCGGAGACAGAGAAAAACCCTCGCCGGTTATTCTTGGCTTGTGACGCAACCGGCGCCCGAGCCTGAACGCTTCGTAGCACCTGGGAGGCTGGAGGTGCCCCGTGGCCCGGGGCACGCTGTGGGGGGGGTGGTGTGGTGGTGGTTGGTTGGTGGGCTTCTGCTGCCAGGGCTAACAGATGCTGCTGCTGCTGCTGCTGCCGGGTGGCTGCTGCTGCTGCCGGGTGGTGCTGCTGGCGGGTGGTGCTGTTAGGTGTAGTGTGCACACCGTGTGCTACTGAGCAGCAGCTCAATTACAGACGGATCGTTAGTTCATTCTTCACGTCTTCTGGCTTCAATATGAACGCATGAAGTTGATGAAGTTATTGAACGAAGGTAAAAGAATGAGTGACTTTATTTAAAGGAGACGTATTTACACCACCGGGCGTGGGAGCGTGATCAGGCCCCACGTGACATTCACAAGTGGGAGTGTCCACCACCTAGGAAGCATGCTGGATAGATCAGCCTACCAGCCTTAACCAGTGGACTGCGCAACTGGTTAAGGCTGCATCTAATATCTATTTTAACAGACACTTCCATGGAAATCAGAATCCACAAGCAGAAGGGGAGGCCGAGGCGTCTTCTTGCCCAAGGAGGCCCGCAGGCAAGGAACCACTCAGCCCGGAGTCTGAGACACGCCAACGAGAAAGAGAACCACCCGGCCTCCGCGGAGACGGAGACGTCGCGTAAATCGTTAAGTATTTACTGACGGCCGCTTTCCGAGCCGTTAATTCAATGACACTCTCATGTACTGTAAGTTCTGTTCATATCCCCGGTGAGTTACCTCTCACCCTGTGTGAGAGTCAGAGAGAAGTAGATGCGATATTCAGACAGAATCTGACCAATTATGCACATTTTAACAAACATTCATTCCCTATGCGATGGTTTTGGAGATATTCACACGGTCATCGCTCAAGGCTGCAACGATATGAATCGGAAAACTGATTTTCTCCACATAAAATATTCATGTTTATTAAAGTCTGCGTGGTTTTCTGTCTGAAATTAGAGTTTTTTTTATTTGAGTCGGCAGAATGTCATCCACGAGTGTCTCCTGTCGTGACCGACGGCCGCAGGTTACGTTGACCAGGGAATCGATTTGCAGACGGAAGGAAACATAGAATTCTGTCCCAGTCACAAACCAGTGGCCACCATGTTGAATACCACAGAGATACTAGACCTGCAGACCCGCGTCCCACAAGTGGGAATGTCCACCCGGATGTACGCTGACTGGATCTGGTCTACCGGGCCGACCCAGTGGACTGTACTGTACTGGACTGGACTGTACTGGACTGGACTGGACTGGACTGGACTGTACTGGACTGTACTGTACCGACAGGTAAACTGATCTAGTCCGCATACTGTCCATCTCGGTGGACATTCCCACTTGTGATGTCACTAGACGGTAGTCGCATGGCCAATTGCTTTGGAAACAACTCGCGGTGGCCAATTCACGCTCACACACCCAGTGGCACAACAATGTTCCCCCTTTACAGCGAAACCTGCGACAAATGGTTTTGTAGACGACGATTACAACGACAACTTTGAAATATTCATGTTTTTCATCCGTTCTGTGAAGCTACTGACAACGCGTTGGTCAATATCGTCGTCAACAACCAACAGTATTTCTTTTATGGGAAGCAAGCGGCCTCTCGTTGAGCAGCTAATATCACGACATTTTGCATCTGCGCCGTTCTGCGCCCCCCAAGAGGTCATTAGGTCACCTAACTACAGACACTTTATCCCCCCTTTTCAGGACTACATCGTGAACGCCAGATAGCCAGATTGTGGTCGGAACTTCAGCTATCAAAGTTATCCTTCAAGAGGTTAGAAAACACCCCAAACGTAGAACCTCTGACTTTGGGGCCTGATCGATATTCTCTCTTGTGAAACAAGCGTGGCCCTAATCAATCGCATCGCGCCCGCCGGGTAGGAAGGAGCGTCTCTCTGAGTTGATGAGGTGGTCTTGTGTACGAGCCCCGCCTTCGTCTGCTTTCCAATTACCGAGGTTTGATCAAGAACCTCGTTCTACCGCCCGCTCCGACGCCAGCATCGATTATTCCCGGCTCTCATTAAACTGGCCGACGATCGATCAATAGGTTTCCCTAAAGGCGCGTGGGTCCCTCCACCCCCCGGTTTCCCCTCCACCCCCGGTTTCGCCTCGGTTCTGCAGCGATCCCGTAACGATTTGTGCGAATCGGTAATCCACTCGGTTCCGAGGAGGCGGCGGCGGCGGCGGCGGCGGCGGCGTGGAAATGTGTTGCAAACTGTTGCCGGGGGTCTGCTGGAGGTTTTGCTGAAGTGATGGTCGTGTTGTACTGGGAGACCGGCGGCCCACCGGCGCGTGTTTAACGATGAAACGACGACGGATTCCGATTCCGTTGAGAACGAGACACGACGCGGCGGTGGATTGGGCCGCCGGCGGCCGTGTTGGCGTGTGTGATGGCGGCGTGTGCGACGGCGGCGTGTGCGATGGCGGCGTGTGCGATGGCGTGTGCGATGGCGTGTGCGATGGCGTGTGC
>PIJE02003105.1:34722-37222 GCA_002895965.2 Coryphaenoides rupestris | reverse complement strand
CACCCACCAACCACCACCCACCACCTCCAACATCACCACCCACCACCACCACCCCCCCCACAGCGTGCCCGGGCCACGGGGCACCTCAGCCTCCCCAGGTGCTACGAAGCGTTCGGGCTCGGCGCCAGTAGCGTCACAGCCAAGAATAACCGGCGAGGGTTTTCTCTTGTCTCCGCTTGTCCTTGGAGACGAGGAGGATCTTTAGGTTCTGTTCAATTAAACGCCGGCAGCCAGGAAGCTCCAGAAGTGTTTGATGACTTCTTATTAATAGACATGGGCAGCTGGAAAACTAACGATGCATGGCCCGCCCCCCCTCCATTCACTGACTGTTTGGGCTGCGATCAGCCCGCTGACCAATGACAGAGCAGCCGACCGTCCGCGACTGCGTTACAGTGATTGCCGCTTGGAGGTGAGAAGTTCTCGATGGCGGCGTGACCGTGAACGAGGAGGATTACTGACTAAATCATCCATTTTCTTCAATGACTTTGGAGGAAAAATTGGAAGTAAAGAGATTGTGGACACATCGTCCAAATAACACAGAAGGACAAACGACAAAATCGTAAGTTTTGCGTTCCGTGGCTCCAAAGAAAGGACCGGCTAACGGCAAGCGTAGCTAACGACGTACTTTTGTGTTTGGAGGAGACTCGGAGGCTCGGACCCGACGAGGAATTTTGTGGATTGAAAACATTTATCCGACAAAATTAAAAAAAACACGAACGCAGCACATACTGGAGTCATACTGGGAAACAGCATAAAGCGATCGATGTCGGGCGAAGCTAACGTCGCCTCGAGTCAACTCGACGAGGGGGCCACCGCATCTCCACACAGAGACACAACGAACTGGTGAAGAACAACTAAACTGAGCATGAAGTTCACACGTATGTACAGAATATGACAACACATTCAGATGTGTTACCGCTGTTAAGTTTCTTTATTGATCGCGTGCAAGCGTGATCGCCGTGACAACATGATCAATATGATGTGATCAGCAGCCCGCCCGCCTGCCTGCCTGCCGATCGACATACAGGAGCAGTCAAAAGTTTGGACGCACTTTCTCATTCAATGGTTTTTCTTTATTTTTGACTGTGACTGAATACGTCACAACTATGAAAGAACACACATGGAATTAGTAAATTAAATTAGTAAACCAAAAAAACCCTGAAATATGACCAACACAACATTGGCCTTCTCTCGATCAGCTTCATGAGGTCGTCACCCGTTTTGTGTTTCAGTCTTGCAGGCGTTCCCAGAGGTGCTGAATATTATATTGAACACAACGACGGGGAGATAATACCAACGAGACCGTTCACAAATGAAGACGTCGTACCTGCGGTGATGAAATGACATCGCGATCTCCAGCCCCCCGTCCGCTTATAGTCTCCCACGCTGTCGGAAACACGCGTCGGCAATAAAAACTCAAACGCTCAATTCAATTCAATTCAATTCAGATCAGACCACATCTATGCTGCGACCTACCGACCACCGACGGCGTGTAACAAGAAGAGGAGGAGGTGGGGGGAGAACAGAGGAGTCAAACATACAAACTGATTTATTTTCCAAAGGAACAACAGAAAACGCCGTCTCTGAGCCACCGAGGCGAAAGCAAAAGTTCAACGGCCCCAATGTTCTCCGGTCCGAGCGAGGAGCGATCCGACGGTCGACAGGTCCGACGGTTTCCAACAACGAATCTGACGTTTGCCGCCTCTCTTAAGCCACGCCTCCCACGGGCCAAGCGGGGTCTCGATGCCACAGGTCCGCCTACAGCGATGCCACTACCACGCTACCGGCCACGCGAGGAGGGGCAGCCGCGCTCGTTAGCGCCGAGGACCTGCTTAATTGCCGCTTAATTCGTGGCTGCTTCATTAATTAAGCACCTAATTAGCGAGCAGCCAATCACGAAGCGGCTGGCGCCCGGTCCAGCGAAAACGGACCACACTGCATCTGGACTGTCAGTGGACTGTACTGGACTGTACTGGACTGTACTGGACTGTACATTATCATGCTTGACTCACACTGTTGGGTTTAGGTCTGCATTGACTTAAAAAAGCGGCTTGAAATACTTTCAATGTTTCACGATTATTTAGTTTAAAGACATTTTCAAAACTTCTGACGTCCTCAAGGCTCTCATTTATTTGAAGGATGGTCCGGATACAGCAATGAATTAATCAATGATATTATTTTGAAGGACTACCTGGGTGGGCTTGTGTGTCTTATCAGATGGTCCACACACAGACACAGACAGACAGACAGACATACAGACACACATACAGACACACACACACACATACAGACACACACACACACACACACACACACACACACACACATGGAGCACAGCTCTCCATCTCATGCTGCTGAGCGTCTCCTGCTGCAGACGCTCAGCAGCCGAGCCTCGTCTCTCTTCTCTCTCCTCTCTCTTCTCTCTTCTCTCTCTTCTCTCTCGTCTCTCTCTTCCTGCGACACATTGTTTGCAGGATTCCTCTGATGCATGATGGACGGT
>PIJE02003105.1:14221-32226 GCA_002895965.2 Coryphaenoides rupestris | reverse complement strand
CGCTACCTGGCCGTGGTGCACCCCATCCGCTCCACCCGGTGGCGCAAGCCCCGCGTGGCCAAGAGCATCAACGTGGCCGTGTGGGGCGTGTCGCTGCTGGTCAACCTGCCCATCGTCATCTACAGCGGCCTGCTCACCAAGCACCGCGGCTGCTTCTGCACCATCGTGTGGCCCGAGCCCCAGGAGGCGTACTACACCGCCTTCATGTTCTACACCTTCGTGCTCGGCTTCTTCCTGCCGCTCATGGTCATCTGCATGTGCTACCTGCTCATCATCGTCAAGCTCAAGTCCTCGGGGATCCGCGTGGGCTCCACCAAGCGCAAGCGGTCCGAGCGCAAGGTGACCCGCATGGTGTCCATCGTGGTCGCCGTGTTCGTCTTCTGCTGGCTGCCCTTCTACGTGTTCAACGTCACCTCGGTGACGGGCAGCATCAGCACCACGCCGGCGCTGCGCAGCACCTTCGCCTTCGTGGTGGTGCTGGGCTACGCCAACAGCTGCGCCAACCCCATCCTCTACGCCTTCCTGTCGGAGAACTTCCGCAAGAGCTTCCAGAACGTGCTGTGCCTGAAGACGGCGGGCGGCCTCGACGAGGCGGAGCGCAGCGACAGCCGGCAGGACAAGTCGCGCATCATGAACGACCCGACGGAGACGCAGAGCACCCTGCTCAACGGAGACCTGCAGACCAGCATCTGAGGAGAGACCGGCGTCTGGAGAGACCAGCGTCTGAGGAGGACTTCATCTGAGGAGGACTTCATCTGAGGAGACGAGCGCACGGAGAGGGCTTAGCAGCAGTAGCATTAAGGCCTCTGTATGCTCCCTCAGAAGTGTTCTGAGATCAGAGACCTTGTATAGTTCCACAGAACCGCCCGATTTGGGGGGCGGTGCTACAGTATAGGAGGCTGTCCGTCAACCTAGGGAGGCGGAGTCAAAAAAATGCCTGGGTCCTATCGAGATCTGGCACCGGCCTTTAGACGGATGCACCGGATTCGGAGAGGGACTTTTTTTTTCCGAAATGCACCGACCGCCCCTCCCACAACCACCCCCACCCCCGCCCCCCCCAACCCCGGCCGCCAAACGAGCGAAAAGACAAGAACCCAACAGAAGCGCCGGAAGTTTCTGACGCATTCCGACACACTCTGGAAGACGCCTTTAGCACGAGCGAGAACGCGTGCGACAACAAACATGTGAACCGACACGTGTGTACCGCGGCAAAGGCATACGCACACACACACACACACACACACACACAGTCACAAAAACACACTCACACACACACACACACACACACACACACACACACACACACCGTGCAGAGCGTCCTCTCTCCGCAAGCCTCTCTCTCTCCTTATCAGATCACTACAGAGAGGCTCTCACACACAATGCCCCCCCCCCCCCCCGTGCTCATCGGACATCACAAATACGGGCGAACAAAACGCCGGCCCCCTTTATCTGGCCCCCGAGTCCTCGCCTGGTCCTGCACACACCGATACCGACCGACGTGTTGTTTGCTGAACATGGTATTTACGTCCGGATTGTGTCACCGATACGAATCACTGACCTGGGGGGCGGGGGGGCGGACGGGTGAAAGTGCAACCAACGGCTCAGACTGTCAACAGCCTCCAGGGAGATATGGATTTTTTTCCCGGGGGCCCATCAGGAAGGAACAATTTTGTCGTTTTGACTTCCGTTTTTAATGGTCGTGAGGACGCTGCGTGCTTCGTGCTTCGTCTCCCGGCCGCGTGAGGAAGAGGATGGAGGTTGAGGGGGTGGTGGCGGGGGTGGGGCGATATACTGTAGACTTTTACATAAAGTGTGACCTCCGCATCCGAGGGCAAAGCGATAACAGCGCCACATCGGACATCGGCTTTTTTGCGTAATGTCTCCTTCTCCTTCACCTTCCTCTTCCTCCGCGCCCGGCGTCGTTCCGCTTGGCGCTCGTGGACATTGCCATCGAAAAACATCATCCGTCAGGCGTCTGATGGCGGACAGCCGCGGGGAACAATTACCCCGGTCAGCCCCGGTCTGTACCCGGCGTCAGCAAGTCCGCCGCTGACGTGGCCGCAAGGGGATCTGGGAACCGTCGCGTTGCCGGACACACTACCTCTCCAGGAATGACACTTCGCTTCGATAAGAGGGTCTCTTTGTTGTTGGGTGATTCTCATAATGTCTGTAAATATATGTATATATGATCTATTATTATATTCTATATGATTATATGTTTCCAGGCGACTTATATTTTTCATCTTATCACAGGATTACCGACTTTGTATTGACTGTAACGATCCATCGGTATATAATAGTATATTCACTTGACTGATCACTAACCGGCTGCTGCTATGGTGTAAAAAGAATGTTAATAATGATAATAACCATAATAATTGATTTGTGTTGTTATATAAGTGTCGTGTTGTTCGACGAGGTTCGGTCGCTGCCTTGCTGCGTATCTGCTCCTTGGCGACCGTCGGTTGTGTCGCTCGTGTGTCGCAGCTTCCAGCCGAGCGGTCGACTTCATGACCAAATCTGTGTCTCGTTATTTTTAGATCCGTTTCCGTTGCGGAAAGTAGAACGACCGGGAGCCGGTATGTGGAGCGGCGAGGTTGTGTGTTTGTGTCCTAAAAAAAATGTTTTCCAAAACCGAGTATATATTGTACAAAGACAAACTAAGAAGAAACGTAAAGTGTCAACAGTGACATCATTCCAGCTTTTTTAATCGACTTTCCCAGTTTATACCTGGGAGGTCACCTGGGCAGGTGGAGAATCGAAGTCTCACCATATAGCTGACCTAAACACGTGTGTGTGTGTGTGTGTGTGTCTGTGAGTGTGTGTGTGTGTCTGCGTGCATGCATACGTGTGTGTGTGCATGACTGCGTGTGTGTGTGTGTGTCTGTGTGTGCATGCATACGCGTGTGTGTGTGTGTGTGTGTGTGTGTGTGTGTGTGTGTGACTGCGTGCATACATACGTGTGCATGTGTGTGTGCGTGCTTGTGTGTGTGTGTGTGTGGATGTGCATGTGTGTGTGTGTGTGGTGTGAACCAAAGGTCAGGTCCGGGGGGGTCGGTTGGGTGTGTGGGGGGGACTTGACACCTGCCTTATGAAACTTGAGAAGGGCTAGAACACTGACCCTGACCCGGTCGGCTGTTCCTTCGGACCAATAACCCGTTTTTATTGACCAACTCGGTGAATCACTCTGACGTCCGTCGCTGCTGTCAACCGTTAGTCAGCTTGTCTGTCTGTCTGTTGCTTGCCGTCTCAAACTGGTTTCTGTGGCGAGATCCAAGCCAGTACAGTACGGCACAATCTGAGTAACCTCGTGGACTACGTGCATCGAGTCAAATCTATTTATTTCAAATATCACATTTGAATGTCGATTCCACATCAGCAACAGCAATCCACCGTTGAAGGAAATAACAAAAAGTACATTTGATATCCAATACCTGTCAATAGCCGTGTACTGATTGTGACGTGCATGCTGCAGTCTGTGTGTAAATACTGTACACGTGTGTAGATACATTATTTTGTCTTCTTATAATTACCAATGAATGCATTGTCTGAGTCAAACTCTCTGTACGTAAGCCTCTGTTTGGTTTGAGAGTCGACGCACCAGTATAACACCTTAATAAACCATTACAATACCCATCTCCAGATGCATCACGACACCCTACAGTGGAAGAACGTCTTTTGACGTCTTTTGACCAACAGGGAAGGAAAAGTTTGAGAAGCTGAAAGGTCGGGGGAAACAAAATGAACCACAAAACGTGGCGTTCTGGCGCCCCCCTCCGGCCAACAGGCGCTACTGGGAATATTCCTCTTAATTGGCACATGCGCGGTCGTTGCAGATATCCAATTAAGAAGCCTGTAAGCTCCAATAAGACACCTACTATGGAATAACTTAGTTTGAAGAACATGTAGTCGTATCTAGTCCTGGTAAGTGGTTTTTGTAATCTTATTCTGATCTATTTTGTAATATCCTGACCTTTTCCCCGCATGCTGATGCGTCAATAACTAGTTTCAAACAATATGTAAAGGGATGAATATAACCTACGTGGGTCCGGACAATAAGTCAAATTAATCATATATATATATATATATATATGCCTTAGTTACAAATTAACCAAAAATATAGTTCTCTTCATGGGCAGTTCTTTGCTTTAACCACAAGGTGGCGCCAAATACGCAGTAACGAACGCCATCAAACTCAGACTGCAGGCCTCTGAGCCCCACATTTCTACTTCATGAATCATTTCCACATTAAAAGGTGAATAAATGATCAACTAGACTCGGATCAAGGACAGCGACACACACACACACACACACACACACTGCAGTTTTGTTCTGAGTTTAATCACTGAAACGGACAAATGGAGCTTTTTTCTTCCTTCCTTCCTTCCTCGTTTCAGCCGCTGATCCCTGAATGTCCACTGGGGCGGCGCTGTGTCTGCGCCCCGGCGACGGAGACGCACCAACACTTTTGGTGCAAAAACCACATTTCACAAGTCAAGTGATCACACTTTTCCTCCTCCTCCTCCTCCTCTTCCTCTTCCTCCTCGAGGCTCAGGGTTCGAGAGGTTCTGCAGCGCGCCAGAGATATGCACCCGGTTCCTTGTCGTTTTAATTACAGAGCAGCGAGAGAACCGGTGTGGGTCGTGGCTTTAATGTGATATTACTTTGTGACGCGGAGGGAAGGGGGAGGAGTCATTTCATATGCAAGTGAGATTTTTCTCCATCCTTTTTTTTTTTCTCTCCATACATACACAATCTGTGAAGAGATTTCAACGTGAATACACCACAACAGCCTGGCCTTGTATGGTATCGTACTGTACTGGACTGTACGCGTGTTACCGACACAATAAACAACCACCACCACCACCACCACCACCACCACCGCACTCCAAAGACAGCATATTGAGTAGAGAGCAGCGCACTGCAGAGGAGGAGGAGGAGGCGAGAACCGAGAACCGACACCGACACCACCACACGGTTGCCATGGCGAAAAAGATAACACTGACGGATGCGGAGTCGGGCTTGACGGGGCCTGTTGTACGTGCAATTTGTTTTCGCCCGTTGGAAACACACACACCCTCATCCCCAACCCCATCCTCCTCATCGTCGTCGTCGTCTCCCCCTTAATACAGTACAAGAATCACGGTCGACAGAAAGCGACCCTTAAGACGGGCCGGAACCGAGCGAGGAGGAGGAGCCGCCGCCGCGGGCCCTCGGGCATCAGAGCGGCGGGGGCCCTCAGGACTCACCGAGGAGGGGTGGGGGGGGGCGGCTTGCAGGCAGGCCTGTGTCGTCACATGCGGTGCTGAGTGTTGGGGGGGCGGTGTTTGTCGTCATCTTTTTTGTATTCTTTTAAAGTGGTCCGGTGATGACGAGGGGGAAGGGAGGAGGAGGAGGGGGGGTCCACAACAGCGGCATTCTGGGAAAAAATACAAAAGGAGTCCGTCCCCCGGCAGCGAGGACGATGCATAAGCCCCGCCCCCCCCCGCAGCAAACTAACACAACATAACGTACACTTTATCGCCAGCTAACGTGAGCCAATTTAATCACCGACATTGTCGTCATAATCATCATAATCATCATCATCATCATCATCCCAACAATTCCACGTGAAGAGTAAATACACGCCCTGAACAAAACAGAATTATTTTTCATCTTCTTCTTCAGTACCAGGACCGCACATTCGGGCCACGGCGACACAAACAAATACAAAAATAAAGTGAACAAAAATAAAAATGTGAATATGGACACCGAAAGGAACAGTAAACAAAAGCAAAACTCAAAATTCGATGAGTCGTTTATAAAAAAAAAGGGTATATACATATATATATACAGTATATATATATATATATATATATATCCCGCCCTCAACCAGAGTGAAAAACAGAACGAATAAAAAATAATAACACGTAAGTGGGTACGGGGTTGGTGTTTAGTTTCCATGGCAGCGATGCACCAACGACGGCGGATCTCCCGCGACTTCGACACTCTCGTAAATAGACATTTAGTCGATCCGTACAGTATTTGATAGATAAATTCACAAAATGATATGAATCGTAACCCCTCCTATACCTTTGTCTCAAAAGAAGTTCATCATGATAATAATAATAATAATATTAATACCTTGATTTTGTGTCTGTTCTATAGTTGGTTTCTTTTGTCAACACGTTTCTTCCCTTGCATTCGTTCCACACGCATATGACGACAAACTGTGTGTGCATGTGTGTGTGTGTGTGTATGTATATATATATATATATATATGTGTGTGTGTGTGTGTGCGTATAGTGTGTGTGTGTGTGTGTGTGTGTGTATAGTGTGTGTGTGTGTGTGTGTGTGTGTATAGTGTGTGTGTGTGTGTGTATGTGTGTGTGTGTGTGTGTGTGTGTATGTGTGTGTGTGTGTGTGTGTGTGTGTGTGTGTGTGTGTGTGTGTGTGTGTGTGTGTGTGACCCAGTTTAAACGCTTGGTCGGTCGAAACAAAAGCACCGTAGGAGAAGAGAAACGAGAGAGAGAAATGATAACAGTTTAGAATACAATACTGCGAGATCGGTCCTCAATGTGTCCGTTAATGTCCATGTGCCCCCCCGACCCCCCTATCACCCCCAACCCCCACCCCTGCAGTATGAGGAGGGGGGGGGAGGGAGGCGGGAGGGAGGGAGGCGGGAGGCTTCTCCATCTTTTCCAAGCCTGGAACCGACCACCGCCGATAACAGTTCCTTTGAGTCCTCGTCCTCCTCCTCCTCCTCCTCCTCGTCCTCCTCCTCGCCCCCCACACCCCCACCCCTGCAGCACGAGGAGGGGGGAGGGGGTGGAGTCGAAGTGAAAGGGGGGGAGGGAGGGAGGGAGGGAGGAGGCGGGAGGCTTCTCCATCTTTTCCAAGCCTGGAACCGACCACCACCGATAACAGTTCCTTTGAGTCCTCGTCCTCCTCCTCCTCGCCCTCCTCGTCCTCAGGGTTCGTCAAGTAGATGCAGACAGTAGCTCAGTGCGTTGTTGTTGATTTTGATGTTGTTGTTGTTGTTGATTTTTGGAGGTTGCATGATTTCAGAAGTCTTAGATTTGTTCATTTTTTAATCCGTCGTCTCTCTCCGTCTCTCGGGTGAGCGGCGGGAGAGCGAGCGAGAGAGAGTAGAGAGTAGAGAGTAGAGAGAGAGAGAGAGAGCGCTTCAGGTAGGTTTGTGTGATTTCCGACGCGTCCGTCCGCTTGTCCCGCCCCCCCGCCCGCCGTCCCCCCTCCCCCCGCCGCCGCCGTAACGCGACGGCCTCTCGTCTTGATGTCTCACGCTGGACAGCGCGTCTTTAAGGCGTCACTACTCGTACTCCAGGAACTGCTTGTGGTAGAACAACAAATACCTGCGAGACAAACGACAGAGAAACAAACAGAACCCACCAGAAGGTAAATACACCGGAATCACACACACACACACACACACACACACAAATGAGATCGAGGAGAGACGAGAGACGAGAGACACCGGGGGGCCCGCCGCATTGTCCCCGGTGGGTGTCCCCGTGTGCGGGTGGGTGTCCCCGTGTGGCAGTAGCGTGTCCCTGTGTGGCAGTAGCGTGTCCCCGTGCACCGGTGGGTGTCCCCGTGTGTGGGGGTGTGTTGCCGCGCGCCTGTGGGTGTCCCCGTGTGCCTGTGTCTGTCCCCGTGTGCCGGTGGTGGACGGTGTCCTCCTCACCCTTCGCTGTCCAACACATCCTTGATGCTGGCCTTGGTGATGATGGCGTCGTCACACTTGAACCACTGGTCCTTGTGCTGCCGGATGAAACTGGTGTAGTGGCCGCTCTCCAGCGTCCCCTGGTGGTTGACCACCGCAAACAAGGCATATCTGATCCGGTCCACACACACAGAGACACACACACACACACACACACACACACGTCCACACATGAAATTTCCCTCATCTGTGAAAACTGCTTGATTCTGATTCCGATTGAACGGGATTTAATCCGCGTTAAGTCTGGCGCCGCTGAATTAATAAATCAGGATGAATGAATCGAGGGGTCAGGGGTCAGGATGCGGGCGACGCCGCAGACTCTCCCAACGGGGGTCGGACTCACTTGTTGTCGTTGTTTAAACTGACGGATGCGGAGTCGGGCTTGACGGGGCCTGTTGTACGTGCAATTTGTTTTCGCCCGTTGGAAACACACACACCCTCATCCCCATCCTCCTCATCGTCGTCGTCTCACCCTTAATACAGTACAAGAATCACGGTCGACAGAAAGCGACCCTTAAGACGGGCCGGAACCGAGCGAGGAGGAGGAGCCGCCGCCGCGGGCCCTCGGGCATCAGAGCGGCGGGGGCCCTCAGGACTCACCGAGGAGGGGTGGGGGGGGGCGGCTTGCAGGCAGGCCTGTGTCGTCACATGCGGTGCTGGGGGGGCGGTGTTTGTCGTCATCTTTTTTGTATTCTTTTAAAGTGGTCCGGTGATGACGAGGGGGAAGGGAGGAGGAGGAGGGGGGGTCTCACCACAGCGGCATTCTGGAAAAAATACAAAAGGAGTCCGCCCCCCGGCAGCGAGGACGATGCAATAAGCCCCGCCCCCCGCAGCAAACTAACACAACGCGTACACTTTATCGCCAGCTAACGTGAGCCAATTTAATCACCGACATTGTCGTCATAATCATCATAATCATCATCATCATCATCATCCCAACAATTCCACGTGAAGAGTAAATACACGCCCTGAACAAAACAGAATTATTTTTCATCTTCTTCTTCAGTACCAGGACCGCACATTCGGGCCACGGCGACACAAACAAATACAAAAATAAAGTGAACAAAAATAAAAATGTGAATATGGACACCGAAAGGAACAGTAAACAAAAGCAAAACTCAAAATTCGATGAGTCGTTTATAAAAAAAAAGGGTATATATAATATATATATATACATATATACAGTATATATATATATATCTATATATCCCGCCCTCAACCAGAGTGAAAAACAGAACGAATAAAAAATAATAACACGTAAGTGGGTACGGGGTTGGTGTTTAGTTTCCATGGCAGCGATGCACCAACGACGGAGGATCTCCCGCGACTTCGACGCTCTCGTAAATAGACATTTAGTCGATCCGTACAGTATTTGATAGATAAATTCACAAAATGATATGAATCGTAACCCCTCCTATACCTTTGTCTCAAAAGAAGTTCATCATGATAATAATAATAATAATATTAATACCTTGATTTTGTGTCTGTTCTATAGTTGGTTTCTTTTGTCAACACGTTTCTTCCCTTGCATTCGGTTCCACACGCATATGACGACAAACTGTGTGTGCATGTGTGTGTGTATGTATATATATATATATATATATATATATATACATACATACATGTGTGTGTGTGCGTATAGGTGTGTGTGAGTATAGGGTTGTGTGCGCGTATAGGTTGTGTGTGTGTGTGCGTGTGTGTATAGGTGTGTGTGTGTGTGTGTGCGTGCGTATAGGTGTGTGTGTGCGTGCGTATAGGTGTGTGTGTGCGTGCGTATAGGTGTGTGTGTGCGTATAGGCGTGTGTGTGTGTGTGTGTGTGTGTGTGTGTGTGTGTGTGTGTGTGTGTGTGTGTGTGTGTGTGTCACCCAGTTTAAACGCTTGGTCGGTCGAAACAAAAGCACCGTAGGAGAAGAGAAACGAGAGAGAGAAATGATAACAGTTTAGAATACAATACTGCGAGATCGGTCCTCAATGTGTCCGTTAATGTCCATGTGCCCCCCCGACCCCCCTATCACCCCCAACCCCCACCCCTGCAGTATGAGGAGGGGGGGGGAGGGAGGCGGGAGGGAGGGAGGGAGGCGGGAGGCTTCTCCATCTTTTCCAAGCCTGGAACCGACCACCGCCGATAACAGTTCCTTTGAGTCCTCGTCCTCCTCCTCCTCGTCCTCGTCCTCCTCCTCGCCCCCCACACCCCCACCCCTGCAGCACGAGGAGGGGGGAGGGGGTGGAGTCGAAGTGAAAGGGGGGGAGGGAGGGGGGGAGGGAGGGAGGGAGGGAGGAGGCGGGAGGCTTCTCCATCTTTTCCAAGCCTGGAACCGACCACCACCGATAACAGTTCCTTTGAGTCCTCGTCCTCCTCCTCCTCGCCCTCCTCGTCCTCAGGGTTCGTCAAGTAGATGCAGACAGTAGCTCAGTGCGTTGTTGTTGATTTTGATGTTGTTGTTGTTGTTGATTTTTGGAGGTTGCATGATTTCAGAAGTCTTAGATTTGTTCATTTTTTAATCCGTCGTCTCTCTCCGTCTCTCGGGTGAGCGGCGGGAGAGCGAGCGAGAGAGAGTAGAGAGTAGAGAGAGAGAGAGAGAGCGCTTCAGGTAGGTTTGTGTGATTTCCGACGCGTCCGTCCGCTTGTCCGTCCCGCCCCCCCGCCCGCCGTCCCCCCTCCCCCCGCCCCGCCGCCGCCGTAACGCGACGGCCTCTCGTCTTGATGTCTCACGCTGGACAGCGCGTCTTTAAGGCGTCACTACTCGTACTCCAGGAACTGCTTGTGGTAGAACAACAAATACCTGCGAGACAAACGACAGACAAACAAACAGAACCCACCAGAAGGTAAATACACCGGAAACACACACACACACACACAAATGAGATCGAGGAGAGACGAGAGACAAGAGACACCGGGGGGCCCGCCGCATTGTCCCCGGTGGGTGTCCCCGTGTGCGGGTGGGTGTCCCCGTGTGGCAGTAGCGTGTCCCCTGTGTGGCAGTAGCGTGTCCCCGTGCACCGGTGGGTGTCCCCGTGTGTGGGGGTGTGTTGCCGCGCGCCTGTGGGTGTCCCCGTGTGCCGGTGGTGGACGGTGTCCTCCTCACCCTTCGCTGTCCAACACGTCCTTGATGCTGGCCTTGGTGATGATGGCGTCGTCACACTTGAACCACTGGTCCTTGTGCTGCCGGATGAAACTGGTGTAGTGGCCGCTCTCCAGCGTCCCCTGGTGGTTGACCACCGCAAACAAGGCATATCTGATCCGGTCCACACAGACACAGACACACACACACAGACACACACACACAGACACAGACACACAGACACACACACACACACACACACACACACACACACACACACACACACACACACACACACACACACACACTATTGTTTTTGGACACTTTTCATGGACAGTATTGCTGTGTGTTAATTATTGTTACATCAACGCACATATTTAAATAGCACTTTATAATTGCTTATTTTTAACATATATTTTTACTTCTTTTTTTGTCCTTTCTTAAGAATAATTTCTATATACGTAATTACTTTCTGTACTTTATGTATGTTCAATGTTGTGCACCAATTTCCCTCATCTGTGAAAACTGCTTGATTCTGATTCCGATTGAACGGGATTTAATCCGCGTTAAGTCTGGCGCCGCTGAATTAATAAATCAGGATGAATGAATCGAGGGGTCAGGGGGTCAGGGGTCAGGATGCGGGCGACGCCGCAGACTCTCCCAACGGGGGTCGGACTCACTTGTTGTCGTTGTTTAAAACGTCGACAGTTTGTTGGTACTGGCCGTTCATTCTGCTCTCTTTACTGGAGGAGGAGGAGGGAGAAAAACAGAGAGAAAGATAAATTGTGGCTTGATTGGCAACAACAACAACAACAACAACAACAACGACGACATAATTCCGCTCCTGCGTGTCATGGCGCCACGCGTCCACCAGGGGGCAGGAGAGTCTGTAACAGGAGGCGCACGGCTCTCTCTGTACGCTGGAGCACTGCTGCCGGCCCATTGATGGGGAGGCTGTGTGCCTGTGGATGAAAGGCTCCAGCGCCAGCAGAGGGGTGGGGCAGCACCAGCAAGCAGCCACCAGCACCACACCACCGCTGCTGCTACTGCATGCTCTACTGGCACGCTGGGAGACACGGAGCAGACTCACGAAGGGAACGGATGGGAGTCCAGGTTGGGTTTGCATTCGCATATCCCTTAATATTCTGGGTCCACGATTGAAAGACATATAGAAATATATATACATGTATATATATATATATATATATATATATACACATATATATATATATATATATATATATATATACACAGTATATCCTTAACCTCGAGCTAACAATAATAGAGAATACAATAAAATAAAAATAAAATAAACACTAACATTGGTGTCTCAAAGTTGTAAATCGTGCTGTTGTTGCTGTTGTTGTAATTGGGTTTTTATTATTTGCATTATTATTTCTTATTGTATTTTTATTATCTTATTCCGTTTCCTGGTTTATCCGACTGTCCCCGTCAGACAAACCTTTAGCACGTTAGTCAGCGGTAATGGGGAATACGTGAATCGTCCTCGACGCGAAATCAAGGTGCGCACAGGTGTGTGTGTGTGTGGTGTGTGTGTGTGTGTGACGGTGTAAGGGGGGCGGAGCTCACCTGGAGGCCATGAACGGCGTCATGTCCAGCTCCAACGGGAAGGAGACGTAGGTGGTGATTTTCCTCCGCAGTTTGGCCGAGTGCTCGAACCGCTGCGGACCGGAGGCCGGAGGCGACCGCGCCAGGGGAGAAGGGACGGAAGGGAAACGACAAGATGATGAGGAGGAGGAGGAGGAGGAGGAAGAGGAGGAGGAGGAGGAGAGGACAACGAAAGGAGGTGACGCTTTAAAGGACTCCTATTATTAACCACCGGGTGTGAGCGTGATTAGTCCTTCCAAGCTGTTTCAGAATCTCCGGTTTTTTAAGTAACAAGTTGGGAGTGTTGTCCACCCAGATGTATGGTGGATAGATCAGCCTACCAGTTGGTACAGTCCACTGGGTAGGCTGGTAGGCTGATCTATCCACCATACCTCTGGTGTCAACCATGCAAGGTAACGACCAACACGTCAGGAGCAGGTAGGGTTAGGTGGTGTCTTGCTCAGGGACACCTCCACACTTAGCTAGGAGGAGCAGGTAGGGTTAGGTGGTGTCTTGCTCAGGGACACCTCCACACTTAGCTAGGAGGAGCAGGTAGGGTTAGGTGGTGTCTTGCTCAGGGACACCTCCACACTTAGCTAGGAGGAGCAGGTAGGGTTAGGTGGTGTCTTGCTCAGGGACACCTCCACACTTAGCTAGGAGGAGCAGGTAGGGTTAGGTGGTGTCTTGCTCAGGGACACCTCCACACTTATCTAGGCGGAGCCCGGGGATCGATCCAGCTCGTTTCAAGGCGCCGCCGTATGAAAGCAAAGCAACAGAAACAACGTCCCTCCTCTCAATTCGCGAGCCAAGGACATCTAAGCCCCATCGTATCCGCTAAAAAGGATCGGTAGCTGCAGCGATCCTCCGCTCTGAAGGACGAACGGCGAGCCGAACAGAAAGCTGAATTAACGACGTCTCCGACGAGGTCTCGTGGGACGACCGCCGCGACGAGACGGATAAACCATAGAGAGGCGTCTGGGAGCGTGAGGCTTTCACGACCGCGCATGAATGCCAACCACGCCGTGTGACGATGAGATGGACCTTCTGGTTAAATCCCTTCGCGTTTGTAAATCTGTTAGTTTATTTGTATTATTCTGTTGATTTCCATATTGTTTTATTGTACTGTATCGCTATGCAACCTGGCACAAGAATTTCCTTCGGGATTAATAAAGTTCCATCTCATCTCATCTCTTATCTTATATTTTAATATAAATGAGACGCAACGCACTGCAGCACGTAGCCAACATGTTAGATTGGACGAGGTTCCTTTACTGCAGTATTCTTCTCACATAAATACTAAACCAACACAACAACTCGTGAAGATAGCACCAAATAAGTACAGTAAAAAAGTATTCCTATAAACAGTATTCTTCTGCGTGTGTGTCTGTGTGTGTGTGTGTGTGTGTGTGTGATCGTGTGTGTGTGTGTGTATGTGTGTGTGTCTCACCTTCAGGTGAAAACACGCCACGATGGGCAGCTTCTTCATCGTCAGCTGTTTGGTGGACTCCTGGTAACTATGGCAACCGCCACATTTGATTTTGGCGCTGCTTCCGAGATGCTCGGGCCGCGTAAACCTGGGGGGGGGTGGGCAGCAGGCGTGTGTGGGCATGTGTGAGAACAGACACACACAGAGACACAGAGAGAGATTGGACACAGGCACGTTGCAGATTTCATCTCTCTCTCTCTCTCTCTCTCTCTCTCTCTCTCTCTCTCTCTCTCTCTCTCTCTCCTCTCTCTCTCTCCTCTCTCTCGTCTCTCTCTCTCTCTCTCTCTCTCTCTCTCTCTCTCTCTCTCTCTCTCTCTCTCTCTCTCTCTCTCTCTCTCTCTCTCTCTCTCTCTCTCTCTCTCTAGAACCGCCGAAGCAGATCGACAGGCCCGCCTCGCCGGCGGCAACGCATGAGGTCGCTCGCGGCCAATTACACGGCCCGGAACACTGTCCGGGCGTCGCCGTGACGACGCGTATATAATAAACCCGCGCTACGGCAGCGGCGAGGAGGCTCCGCCCACTGGCTTTTCTGCTGCAGTCATTCCGTTGATGAGGCCTCCATCACCACGGCAACAGCATCAACCCCCCGAGCCTGTGCCTTTAAGAGCTTTGCTGCAGCGGCCGACTGGTGTGTATGTGTGTGCATGTTTGTGTGTGTGTGTGTGTGTGTGTGTGTGTGTGTGTGTGGGATGCAGTAGGAGACTTGAGAGGGAACACACCATAGCAAAGAGGGTGAGGTTGCGAATCACACAATTGTGTGTGTGTGTGTAGGGGGGCATCACACACACACACACTCTCAGGCAGGGAGGACGGGCCGTGAGAGGAGACGACACCTGTTCTGCAGACAACCCCCCCCCCCCCCCAGGTATGCCAATCCCCCCCCATCCCCCGAGGGCTGTGGTGCAGCAGAACAGGAGAAGCCCTGGTGAGGTGGGAGAGAGAGAGAGAAGGGAGAGAGAGAGAGAGAGAGAGAGAGCGAGAGAGAGAGATAAATAGAGAGAGAGGGGCGAGACAGAAAGCGAGAGAGAGCGAGGGAAAGAGAGATGGGGGGACAAAGAGCGAGAGGGGAGGGAGAGGGGGGGAGAGAGAGATAGAAAAGTGGCTGCAGGGGGAGAGAGGAGGAGTCTCGCTGTGTGTGTGTGTGTGTGTGTGTGTGTGTGTGTGTGTGTGTGTGTGTGTGTGTGTGTGTGTGTACCTGCGTAGGCAGTCTGTGAGCGTGGTGGACCCCGACAGGTGTGACTCCCCGTTGACCGCGCTGCCGTCGCCGCCGGGGCTCAGCGGCCAGAACGGCGTGGAGGAGCCCGGCAGGTCCAGGCTGATGTCCCAGAAGGGGTCTATCGTCGTGGAAACGCCGCTGCACCGGGGGGGGGGCAGAGCATGCATTAGTATGCACATCTGTGTGTGTGTGTGTGTGTTCTTCACCTGCATGCATTTACACGTATGATGCAGATGGTCTCATGTGTCCCGTGTGTTTATGTAGCCATCGTGTCTACTGGAGACTGATGCAAGAGTGTGTGTGAGAGAGAGAGAAGGAGAGAGCGAGAGAGAGTGTGGGGGAGAGAGAGGGAGAGAGGGAGAGAGAGAGAGAGAGATAGAAAAGTGAGTGAGAGATAGATGAGAGAGTGTGTGTGTGTGTGTTGGGTGGGTGGGTGGGTGTGTGTGTGTGTGTGTGTGCGTGGGTGGGTGTGTGTAATGTGTTCTTCCTCTTCTTCCGGCGCTATTTGCAATTCAATAGCAGCGTTGCATCAGACCGAATTTGCTGCACATAGAGAATTCCTAATGGCGTTGTGTTCTGAACCCCGCCCCCACCCCCACCACCCACCCCGCCTCCCTCCTCACGTTTTTCACTTTGCCAAATCACCGTATGCCCCGCCCCCCACCCCCCCCCCCCACCACAACCTCCACCCCCGCCATATGCATCCCCTGCTAGCCCGCCCGCCCGCCCGCCCGCCCGCTGCTGTGTATACGATGCGGAGCCGCGGAAGATAATGCAGCATCACTTCTGATTGAGATGAGTCATGCTGTGCAGTTCCCTCGCCGGGCCAGTAGGAGGCCTCTAGAGCCAGGGCTGCTGCTGATGATGATGATGATGATGATGATGATGATGATGATGGAGCCGTGTCATGTCAAGTTATAACTACGGTGGGTCGCTTTAAAGAAGTAAATAAATAGTTTTCAGCCATCGGCAATAAGTACCTGGATGTTATGTTGACATGCTATGATAATATTGATAATATTGATAATATTTTATACATATACTGTATATACAAGTTAATATCACAGCCCTGCCGCACTGAACCCCACGGTTCCACGTGTCAGGGGGCGGAGCCACGACAACGCTCGTCTCCGCCCTCGCAGGGGGGGGGAACCGGGGGGCCTGTAGGGTCAGGGCCAGAGTCCTGCTGCTGCTGCTAATGGGACCAGACAGCTCCGAGGGTGGAGGGCGTGCCGTGGCGGCGGCGGCGGCACTCTGGGGTCGCGTTGCCTCGTCTAGACAACGGCCATGCTGTTGTTCTCCTTTTTAAACTGAAATAAAGGGCGGCGGCGGCGGAGACTGAAGGGGAACATCGGATCAGGGCGGTACCCTCCGGGGAGAAGGGGCGGGAGATCTGCGCCGGTGATGGATGGTGGAGGACACGCAATTAAAACGAAGGTGTGGGGGTGGTGGTGGTGGTGGTGGTGGTGATGATGGGAACACAACCGGAGCGTAGGAAGTGTTTCTGACGCCGAGTCAGGCCCCACGGCAGCTATCAAAAGGCGGGAGCTTTGCGCACACACACAGAGACAGACACAGAGACACACACAGAGACACACACACACACACACACAGACAGACACACACAGAGACAGACACACACACACACAGGAGGTGGAAAAAAAAGGGTGTTTTACTGGCAGACTTGACACGTCACGTCCGACTGCAGGCCCCCGGTGAAGATTTGGTCTATGATGCAGTTACAGTGGTTTGGATTGCTGGCCTTCTTCCCATTGTCGTCTCCTAGCCAAACAGAGGGAGAAAACAACATTTGTTGCTTATCTAGTCACACACACACACACACACACACACACACACACACACACACACCTCATTAAAGGAGACGTATTATCCCACCACGTGTGTGTGTGTGTGTGTGTGTGTGTGTGTGTGATCAGCCGTTCCGAGAGGTTTCAAACACACCGGTTGGAATGGCCCCCACTTGACATCACAAAAGTGGGAGTGTCCACCACCCAGATGTGCTGTATGCTGGATAGATCATCAGCCCACTGGGTAGTAGGCTGGCTGGTAGGCTGATCTATCCGGCATACTTCTATAGGCGGACACTCCCATGCACATCTGCATTCTCCCTGCAGTAGTAGCAGCAGCAGCAGCAGCAGCACTAGGCTCTTAGCTTGGCGGCGAGCGGCGAGCGACCCTCCACCCCCCCGCCCTGTATGGTGCGGGTGAGTCACCGGCTGCCGTCAGCCCTGTTGCTGCTGCTGCTGCTGCTGCTGCTGTTGTTGTTGCTGCAGACAGCCGGGCTCTATTGACATTATTATTATTATTATTCCCCCGCACCGCCACCGCCACCGCCGCCCCCATCAGGACACATGCCGCATTGTCTCCTTCGGTACGTTTGTAAATGAAGCAAGGTGGGAAGCGGTGGCTTGTGGGTAAAAAAAAAAAACAGCAGCAACAACAGAAAAACAAAAAAAAAACAGAGGCAGGCATTCCCCCCCCCCGACTCCCATCACTCTCATCGGTACTTTTTTTTAAAAAAAATCGGTTAATTATGGACGCTCCCTATCCATAACCCAACGTTTTACATTGAGCAAGGCTTTTGATAATAATAATAATAATAATAATAATAATTACATTGTCCAAAGAGAGTGAAAGAACAATATATCTCTGAGGGTGCGAGGGTAAGATTTGGACGGGACAAGTTTCATGCATGCAGGTGTGGGCGGAGCCAGTGTAAAAGCAGGTAGGTGTGTAGGGGTGTGTGTGTGTGTGTGTGTGTGTGTGTGTGTGTGTGTGTGTGTGTGTGTGTGTGTGTGTGTGTGTGTGTGTGTGTGTGTGTCGGGGCCGTCGGTCTCCCTTACGCGTGGTGTCCCCTTTGCAGTGCCGGTGCAGCACGTCGAGCGCGG
>PIJE02003104.1:46476-47491 GCA_002895965.2 Coryphaenoides rupestris | reverse complement strand
CAACAACTCGTATTTTCTCCAGCAGAAGACGGTGCTGTGTGGAACCTTGCCTGTGTGCAAGTGCCTTAGCTACTCCAACCTTATCAGCGTGCTTTTGCTTCAGATGTCTTGTGAGCTTCGCAAACGGCTTCTCACAGTAAAGGCAGTAATTCTTCTTATCATATATCCGCTGGTGTTCCTTGTTTGAGGACATTTTCACGTTGATATGACGTTGTTGAGGGTTACTTCCATGAACAGTTTTATCCATTTTTGAAGGTGGTTTTCTTGTGCGTGTTACTTTTTTCGTCTGCTTCTGCTTGTTGGTCTTCTTCATCTGATGTTTCCAGAGAAAGGGAAACGTGTTGCTCAGTTGTCTGAAAAAAAAGAGAAAGAAAATGTATTATTAATAAAAAAATAATATAATAAATTCATGCCTGCATTACCTATTTGTACAAAGAACAACAAAACAAACAAAAAAAAACAGCTTATGAGTCCATACATAATTTCCTGATTTGTGGTCTCTTTTTCTGATTGTTTCCATTCCTGCCATTTTTGCTGTTCATGAAAAAAAAAGTGATTGATTTTCTTTAGCTGGCACATTTATTCAGTTACATATTTACTGGATGCAGAGTAACTGTTCAAATGGTGAAAAGTCCCTCTCCCCAACCCCCATACACATACTTCTCACCTACTTAGGGCCCACCTGAAAATCATTCACCCCCCACCCCCGTGTCTCTATTCAAATTAACCACCTCACACTTTTCCACTGAAGCACTGATTCATCAGCCCTTGAGATCATTAGGTTGGATGAGGATGAGATGGCACATCTCTCAATAGGCTGATAGTGGAGGACTTTGCTTTGCTGAGGTATTTAAAGATTGGTCAAAATATGCTGATATCACATTCTGGTTTAACATAGGTGTAGACAACATGGATCTTTTCACTGTATATAGCTCTTCTGGAAAATAATTAAAAGAACACTGTTCAGAAATTAAAATATGTACAAATGGACATTAAATTTTGACTAATCTAGAAA
>PIJE02003104.1:28976-36476 GCA_002895965.2 Coryphaenoides rupestris | reverse complement strand
AGCCAGTGTGTATCTGTCATGGTTAGTGGTTGTCATCAAGATGATGTCTAAACAGGCGTGGGTTTAAATGCATGCGGATGCTTTCCATAATTAAAACTCAAAAGGCCTTGTTTCATTTATTAATTTATTTGGTCGTCTGTTTTCCCGCTTTCACTTTCACGCTTGTTGAAATCGATTTAACTTTTGAAATTGTCGCTGGGAAATAGGTTTGCCGGTGCAATTACAAAAGTTTTAATTAAAAACCGAATTCAAATATATTCATAACTGTGTCGCGCTCTTATCTGTTCCACACCCCGTGTTGCTTCAACACATGGATGACAATTACCTAGGGAGGGAGGAGGGGGGAGAACGGAAGAGAGGGAGGAGATGGTAGAGGGTGGTGGTGGGAGGGTCAGAGAGAGGAGGGAGTCATGTGTAATGTGATCCAATTAGCTTTACCTCCATGACACCGCTGTCACAGCATCAATTAACTCTCTCTAAGACAATACACTGAGGTGGGAGGATTCTAAAAGTGAGCAGGAGTGAGCGGTGAGAGGACTATAGTAGTGAGCAGTAGTGAGAGGATTGTAATAGTGAGCAGTAGTGAGAGGACTGTAGTAGTGAGCAGTAGTGAGAGGACTATAGTAGTGAGAAGTAGTGAGCAGTAGTGAGAGGACTATAGTAGTGAGCAGTAGTGAGAGGACTATAGTAGTGAGCAGTAGTGAGAGGACTATAGTAGTGAGCAGTAGTGAGAGGACTATAGTAGTGAGCAGTAGTGAGAGGACTATAGTAGTGAGCAGTAGTGAGAGGACTATAGTAGTGAGCAGTAGTGAGAGGACTATAGTAGTGAGCAGTAGTGAGCAGTAGTGAGAGGACTATAGTAGTGAGCAGTAGTGAGAGGACTATAGTAGTGAGCAGTAGTGAGAGGACTATAGTAGTGAGCAGTAGTGAGAGGACTATAGTAGTGAGCAGTAGTGAGAGGACTATAGTAGTGAGCAGTAGTGAGAGGACTATAGTAGTGAGCAGTAGTGAGAGGACTATAGTAGTGAGCAGTAGTGAGAGGACTATAGTAGTGAGCAGTAGTGAGAGGACTATAGTAGTGAGCAGTAGTGAGAGGACTATAGTAGTGAGCAGTAGTGAGAGGACTATAGTAGTGAGCAGTAGTGAGAGGACTATAGTAGTGAGCAGTAGTGAGAGGACTATAGTAGTGAGCAGTAGTGAGAGGACTATAGTAGTGAGCAGTAGTGAGAGGACTATAGTAGTGAGCAGTAGTGAGAGGACTATAGTAGTGAGAAGTAGTGAGCAGTAGTGAGAGGACTATAGTAGTGAGCAGTAGTGAGAGGACTATAGTAGTGAGCAGTAGTGAGAGGACTATAGTAGTGAGCAGTAGTGAGAGGACTATAGTAGTGAGCAGTAGTGAGGATTATTGAGCAGTAGTGAGCGGCCGTAGACTTGCGTTCTCTCTGTTCGCGGTGCAGCTGTAGTTTGTCATTCAGATCGTGTTTTCCTTCCATGGCTCCAATTCTCCTGATAACAGTCCTACAGCCTACACCCCGTTGCCCTAGAAACCTGCTACACGCCCCCCACATCTCCCACTCTCTCACACACACACACACACACAACACACACACACACACACACACACACACACACACACACACACACACACACACACACACACACACACACACACACACAGCACACACACACACACACCACACACACACACACACACACATACACCACACACACACACACACACAACCAGCTGCACACCACAACACTACACACACCACACACACACACCACACACACACACACACATACACACACACACACACACACACACACACACACATACACACACACACACACACACATACACACACACACACACACACACACACACACACACACACACACACACACACACACACACACACACACACACACACACACACACACACACACATCACACACACAACACACAACACACACACACACACACACACACACACACACACACACACACACACACACAGAAACTCATGTGTGCACTGAACTGGTTGATCAGGGGAATGTGTTGCAGGCATCTTAGCGTTTGCAGGGTGGAGGCAGTTTGTCTCATTTGAGATAATCCCTCAAACAAAGCAAATGCAAATAATCTGGGAAATCCCCAAATATCTTCTGCAGGCGACAGAGGAGAGAGGCTGCTTTGGTTTCTGCAGATTTAGCTGGAAACACTGAATCTCTAAATATCATTACTTTAATGCATCTCTTCAGGCTCTCACCCTGAGACATGTCATTAAAACAACAGTTTGAACCAGAACCCAGAAACAGACTAGACCTGAATCAGACCAGACCAGTCCAGAACGGGCTTTACTAGACTGGACAAAGCTAGATGGTACCCGACCAGACTAGACCAGACCAGGCTAGACCACACCAAACTGGAGACAGACTAGAGTCTCGATCAGACGAGACCAGTCCAGTTTTTTCAAGTTTGGTCCAATAATGTTTGATGCCACAACCTGCCTCTGTTCCCCCTACTGGTTGATTGTGTTCCGTTTCTGTTTGTGTCTCGTTGTAACCATCATGTGTTCCTGCCCAAGTTAGAGTGAAATCATTATAAATCATCCTGGTCCTCACCACACAACCAACCTTGACAGTTTGATATTTCAGTTTCACAATTTGCATGTAAAATAGCTTTCAACATGTCAGGACATATGACAAGTAAGGAAGAGGAAGGAGATTAAAGGTTCATTTTATCATTATTTGACATTAGCTATCATTTTTCTATAATTTCCTATTTTTTTTATAATCTTTTTTTTTTTGGCATTTAAAATTTGTAAACACAAATACAACATTCAGGCTTTGTTCAACTATATTCATTCAATAATACGTTTTGTCACTTTTAGCTCAGAGGAAAATAGATCCATATTTAACTATCCAAGTGTATATAGAAGTAAATCATAAATATGCATCCAATCCACTAATAATCAATTAAGCATGTGTTTCAACTGTATGTATACATAGTATTTATTTGACCTGTTACCATAAACTAACAACCTGTAATAACAGGTAAAGTGTAGACCTCTAATAGAAGGTGAACTAACTACCAGTAATAACAGGTAAACTCTAATAGAAGGTAAAATAACTACCGGTAATAACAAGTAAACTAACTACCTGTAATAACAGGTGAACTAACTACCAGTAATAACAGGTGAACTCTAATAGAAGGTAAAATAACTACCGGTAATAATAGATAAACTTACTATCTGTAATAGAAGGTAATCAAAACATCTAAACAACCTGTTAATAATAGTTAAAATAACTACTTGAATAAAACAAGCTACTCATCATAACTGGTAAACTAACTACCTGTAATAACAGGTAAACTGTAATAGAAGTTAAACTACCTGTAATAATAGATAAATTAACTACTTTATAACTGGTCAACTCATTATAACTGGTAAACTAACTACCTGTAATAACAGGTAAACTGTATAGCCTACCTGTAATAGAAGCTAAACTAACTACCTTCAATAAGAGTCAAACTAACTACCTTCAATAAGAGTCAAACTAACTACCTTCAATAAGAGTCAAACTAACTACCTGTAATAAGAGTCAAACTAACTACCTGTAATAAGAGTCAAACTAACTACCTGTAATAAGAGTCAAACTAACTACCGAAGCAACCGTTTCTGGTGCGACGTGAGATGATGACTTCTCAGTCAACTCAGCAAACTTGTGTGGATAACTGCTGAGCCGACCTGTTTTCTCGTTCAACGTATTTCACCGTTACGCTGACCCCGTGTTGACCTGCATATGACGAGTACAACTGAAAACTGAGCACTGAAACTACCTGTAAAAACATAGGAAAGTTAACTACCTGTAAAAACATAGGAAAGTTAACTACCTGTAAAAACATAGGAAAGTTAACTACCTGTAAAAACATAGGAAAGTTAACTACCTGTAAAAACATAGGAAAGTTAACTACCTGTAAAAACATAGGAAAGTTAACTACCTGTAAAAACATAGGAAAGTTAACTACCTGTAAAAACATAGGAAAGTTAACTACCTGTAAAAACATAGGAAAGTTAACTACCTGTAAAAACATAGGAAAGTTAACTACCTGTAAAAACATAGGAAAGTTAACTACCTGTAAAAACATAGGAAAGTTAACTACCTGTAAAAACATAGGAAAGTTAACTACCTGTAAAAACATAGGAAAGTTAACTACCTGTAAAAACATAGGAAAGTTAACTACCTGTAAAAACATAGGAAAGTTAACTACCTGTAAAAACATAGGAAAGTTAACTACCTGTAAAAACATAGGAAAGTTAACTACCTGTAAAAACATAGGAAAGTTAACTACCTGTAAAAACATAGGAAAGTTAACTACCTGTAAAAACATAGGAAAGTTAACTACCTGTAAAAACATAGGAAAGTTAACTACCTGTAAAAACATAGGAAAGTTAACTACCTGTAAAAACATAGGAAAGTTAACTACCTGTAAAAACATAGGAAAGTTAACTACCTGTAAAAACATAGGAAAGTTAACTACCTGTAAAAACATAGGAAAGTTAACTACCTGTAAAAACATAGGAAAGTTAACTACCTGTAAAAACATAGGAAAGTTAACTACCTGTAAAAACATAGGAAAGTTAACTACCTGTAAAAACATAGGAAAGTTAACTACCTGTAAAAACATAGGAAAGTTAACTACCTGTAAAAACATAGGAAAGTTAACTACCTGTAAAAACATAGGAAAGTTAACTACCTGTAAAAACATAGGAAAGTTAACTACCTGTAAAAACATAGGAAAGTTAACTACCTGTAAAAACATAGGAAAGTTAACTACCTGTAAAAACATAGGAAAGTTAACTACCTGTAAAAACATAGGAAAGTTAACTACCTGTAAAAACATAGGAAAGTTAACTACCTGTAAAAACATAGGAAAGTTAACTACCTGTAAAAACATAGGAAAGTTAACTACCTGTAAAAACATAGGAAAGTTAACTACCTGTAAAAACATAGGAAAGTTAACTACCTGTAAAAACATAGGAAAGTTAACTACCTGTAAAAACATAGGAAAGTTAACTACCTGTAAAAACATAGGAAAGTTAACTACCTGTAAAAACATAGGAAAGTTAACTACCTGTAAAAACATAGGAAAGTTAACTACCTGTAAAAACATAGGAAAGTTAACTACCTGTAAAAACATAGGAAAGTTAACTACCTGTAAAAACATAGGAAAGTTAACTACCTGTAAAAACATAGGAAAGTTAACTACCTGTAAAAACATAGGAAAGTTAACTACCTGTGATAGAAGGTAAACAAAGAGGTGAACAGGTTGGTGGCAGCTCTGTGTTTTCTCTCTCCTGAGAAGTTGTAGTCCGCTGGTTGCCAGGTCTTGTCTTCTAGCAGCCGTTTTGAACGACTGTAATTTACTTGTTCTTGATGGTTGAAGCTGTTCTCTTGTGCTTCTCTGCTTCTCTATGTTTGTATTTTTTTTGTATGTCAACGATCTATCAATGACTGGATTTCATTTCTTCTGATAAGAGACCGAAACTGGCATTCATTTTTTTTTTTGGGGGGGGCGGGGGGAAATAGAATGTAGAATATAGAACCGTTCAACCTCGACACAAAGTTAATGTGTACAATTGAATCTGAAGTTCACATTCACACAGACATTTATGGAACGGTTAATGTGGTATAGCCCAATACACAGTCGACCAAATAGTACACATTGCATTTAAAATAGTACATTTCTATGTTTACTGTAGCTGAGTACCCTCAACTCTTCGCTGTTCTGCTGCTCCAAGAGCAACAATCCTGATCCTTGCTCCTACTTATGTTGCATCGCCGAAGCGGTGACATTCATTATCGCACAAAGAGAATTCTGTGTCCCCATTAAATGCAGTGCAAGGACCATCATTATTTATTCATTTGATCAGCCTCTCGTTGCTCGATTTAATGTTTGCCAATTTATTTGCTCTCTATTCTAATTATTTTTCGAATACATCCCGCATTGGATAACGTGGAAGTCCAAATGTGTCTCCAGAAAGCGGACAGAAATGTCTCCCGACGACTGTAACGCGATCCAAAATCAAACTTTGATGAACGGCAGCGCCGCCGCCAACGGAATGGAGGTCAATACACAACAGACCGTGGAAAACAAAAGTGCTTTGGATGTTTTTATTTATTTTCCCCGTTTAGGTTCCCCATCCGTCTCCGTGCTAAATGTGCGTTTGAACCGCAGACGGCGCGCCGCAACGCACTCCCTCACATCTCCATCGAAAAACCCACACAGAGAAGCATCCATTTTGATTCCACTTGGGAGTCTCCTTTGCTTGTGATGTAAAGAGGTTAGGATGACAGCTCCAGGGCTTCACCACAACAACACATCACTTTCCCCCACAATTTAAGAACATTTCTTTATGAAGGGGCACATCGGGGGAGCGCCGGAGAGACTTCTTATTAGGACATATTTCCTGGGAGGGAGCGCTGATGTGCCGACAGAGAGCCAGACAAACACCGACCGTCCAAAACGCATTCTGCGGGAATGCAGCCCGTTATTAAGACGCCAGGCGACAGGCGCTGGGCTCCTTCCAGCCGTTAATATGCTTTCAAACATACATCTAATTAGTTTAGAGCTCTCTAATGATCTGGAGCTGCAGGCGAAACCCTCACTGACGAACATGTTCAGAGGACGGTGTGTGTGTGTGTGTGTGTGTGTAAGCATACCGAGCCCCGCTAAACATAACTCCACAGCGATGGTCTTTCACAACGTATGTACTGTATGTATGTATGCCAAGGATCTGTATCTTGCTGTATCTAGCCAACAGCACGGTACAGCAGACGGATTCATTTTGTTTCGCTTCAGAGGATCAAACGTTCGATCCGCGGAGGCTCACCTTCCAGACGTTCAGACCTGACAATTCAGTTGAATGAGGCAAACATTCAGAACACATCTGCTGGACGACATCACGCTACCATCGTTATAATATAATATCATCTGAAGCTTTGGCATATGTATGGGGTGACTGAGATGGAGAGAGAGAGAGAGAGAGAGAGATAGAGAGAGAGAGAGAGATAGAGAGAGATAGAGAGGCGGAGATAAAGACTTGGAGAGAGAGAGAATGCTGGTGGTAATTGGTAACAGGTAATAGATTGTTAGTTTCCTTTTTCTATCTTTTGTTGTACACTTTATTTAGTGCTTTGGCTCCGTGAATGTTTATTTTCCGTGTCGATAGAGAGAGAGAGAGAGAGAGAGAGAGAGAGACAGAGAGAGAGACAGAGAGAGAGAGAGAGAGAGAGAGCGCTGAAGAGTGATGAAGAGGTCTTGATTATTGCAGATTGGTCCTCCCCGTGAGCGTCTACAGAGGGGTGAGCGCGGGTTAAGAGAGGTGAGTGTTTGGCTCCCATGTTGCCTCTGGGTGGTTGAGGAGGGAGGAGGAGGGAGGAGGAGGAGGGGGGATCCCATCCTTGTATCGCTGTCCCAAATGTACCAAGAAATAA